>JAWZYV010015379.1:0-57889 GCA_038373885.1 Cheiracanthium punctorium
AAAACGTTTTTCTCCAAAAAAAAAAGCACTTATTTCCACGCTCAAATTCAACAGGCCGAACGTCAAGTTTTTCGAACGAAAGAGAAAGATGAAATTCGTTCGACCGTGACAGAGCGGAAAGAAAAATCTGTGATTCGCCCTTATTGAAAAACACTTAACAGTTTCTGAAAAATAATAAGGCAGTTCTCCGAAACGAATGCAGGTGCTAAACGTCCATTTGTTCCACGAATGCAAATAAGATTTAATTACCTGTCTTGAAGTGTCGTTTACGACGATGAAATCCTTTAGAATTATTTCCAGAAATCGACTAAAATTGGTCTTTTACTTACTTAACTATTTACAACTCAAAACCAGATTCTTCACGAAGGTCTGTTGCTGTTTACTTAGAGATAACGTAATCACTGATAAATATACAGGGTGTTCTCAAAAAAGGGGTAGAACGATTTAATTCTTTTATCTGTTAGAGATAAGTGGGCAAAGTAAATTGACAAAAGGTTCAAAATAAGGTGGGAAAAAAGACTATGCTAAAAAATGTTCCTCTCGTTAATTTTCAAAAAGTGACATTTTAAAAATTTCTATACGACTCCATATAAACAAGTAATATAAAAACTTTTTAAAGTCAATTCCTACTTAGGTCAACAAGGAAAAATTTTATTTTAGTTACTTTTTAGTAAATTTAATGAATGAATGAATTCAGGGGAATGAATGAATAAATAAATTTAATGAATGAATTCAGGGGTTGCGCTGGCTCTTTTTAATATTTCGCCAATTCATTCGCCAAATTAGATTTTTCCGGACATTATTAAGAAAGGCAATTGTCAATATTTTCGCCAAAACGTATTTTCTTTCGCAAAACTAATTTTATTTTCGCAATTTTCGATGTTGGTGATCGACAGCGCGACCCCTGAATGAATTGATTAATTAATTAATTAATTAATGCAGTGCCGTTTGTGAAGCAAGGGTCGATAAACTAAACAAACAATCCAGTTTGTTTGTTTAGTTTATTGTTTTTATTCATTTTTAATCCCACGTAACAGAATCTAAAATTATTAGTTAAAATGTAATGAATGAATTAATATTTGAAAAAACTCCTGTGACATCAAGTGTCATACACTACGAGTTAAAAAGATGTATTTAAACTTGTGTGGATGAATAAAAAGTATTTGATTAACGATTGAAAATTTGAACAAGATATAAAAATATATAGAGTGTGAACTAATAGTAGGAATTGATGAAGAAAAAAATTCCCAACTAGTAAAACGTGCCTCATACACTATGAGGTAACACTAAATCCTCTGAATGCACTAAATTTGAGAATTATGCTCTAAGAAGTGTCAGAGATATGAAGATGAATATATTTTGACTTAAACCACTTTTCACACAATGACTGTCGAAGGGAAAAAATCACGTCGAATGCTCGCATTTCAGGGATCGTACAGAAATTATGAAAGAAATTAATGATTTTAAAGTTTAAAAAAATGTCCGCATAAGAAAACAAAATTTATTAACATAAAATTTTACGGACTTAATGATAAAAACTTACTCAAGTATTTCACAAATACTTGAAAATAGATTTCATTTATAGATAAATATTATTTGGTGAAATTTCTTAAAACACAACTTATTATTCTCAAGCACAACTTACAACTTCTTTATTACTCTTATATTATAAGTTTGCATAAAAATGCTGCCCAGTTAAAACAGTGTTCAAGCATTTACTTCAATGAGAGCAAAAGGAGAACTCTCATTTTAAGTTGAGCTCTGTTATAATGAGTTCGTTTATAGTGACATCCTCGTTATAACGTCAAAATATTCTGTACCGCCCATAGAACTGGAATTGGCTGTGAAGATCACTCAGTTATAATATCCTTCAGTAGTGTTATGATAACCAAGTTCAGCAATGAAATACAGAATTCAGAACTGTATCTGTCCGATCCAGGGGCGTAGCCAGAAATTTTTCATGGTGGGGGGGGGGGTTACGACTACTACAACTCATATATATGTATACGTGTTTGTGATAATGTAGTGAAGAATATATATTTTGTATGGCAAAAAATTCCTCATGGGAAGGGGGGGGGTTATGACCCCACTAAACCCTTCCCCTTGGCTACGACCCTGGTCCGTAGCCAAGGGGTAAAAGGGGGGCCTTGGTAAAAAAATCCAATTTTTACCAGTTCGCTCTCAGTCATGGAAATGACGCAACGGTGGAGACTCCCATTTTGTGACCATGCTGTTTTCAAAGCAGGGGTGTTAGAATGTTCCACCGGTGCATTTGAAGACCCATGCTTGGAAGCTAGTACCACGGATCATAGAAATCTTTTCAATGCGGAGACCTGGTTTCAATGGGTTAAACCTGGGGCGAGGATTAAAAATGAATAGAAGAAAAAAATAATAATGATCCGTCAGCAATAAAATGATTTGCAGTACTTTTTGCACCCCCTCCCGCCCCCCCTCCATTTGGAAAGTTTTCCGAATCCAACACTGGTTTTACTGCTGGGCTCGCTCTAACCATTTTGCCAAACGTGTAAAATATTGTTTTTCTCCTTGCTGTTAAAAAAAAAAAAGTATTTAATTGATTCGACCACAATGCTGCCTCGCACAATGGAGCTGTAAATTTTTAGCGAAAGGAAAAAAAATCGATGTATTGAATATATTTTTATTTTTCTCACACCCACAATCAAAATGGCGCCCTGGACAAATGCCCGAGTTGTCCGTCCCTAGAGCGCACGGGCGTAGCTATAGCTTTCTCCTGGGAGAGGTCAGCTAAGGGAGGGGGGAGGGGGGGGGCTGTCCATTTTTACTACAAAATTTGATTGGCAGTAAATTTCACTATAAATGCCTGTTAAAAATTTTCAATTGTACTAAAAAATTTTTAATTATTCATAGTAAAATGTGTTTGCACTGTATTATAAAATTTACAAAACTAATATAATTTTTTAAAATTTTAATATGAAGTTTTCAAATTGTATCTCAAATTTAAATACTTTAATATCTTATGTTATTTTCAGCGATGGATTCAAAAAGGCGAATATTTGTTTATGAATAGCGTTTGTGCATAGACTAAGGAGGAGGGGGGGGGGGATCCAGACCGTGTTGGAACGGGTCCTATTTACTATCAACAAATAGCCAAATCATCGCCATTCTCATTCGTAAAAAGAGGACCACAAAATGGCGGTAGTCGGAAAATAAGATTACAGTAGGAAAAAAAAAAAATCTTATTAAATAATAGAAGACATCGATGCAAATTGAAGGCCCTTTCATCTAAACGGTTTCAAAAGCAGTGGAATGACGAATCAGAACCCAGCTCCACCTATTTTTCTCTTTTATCTGTCATTTGCCTGTCATTAAGTGTTCTGAAGCTCTCTTTTCTGTTCCGAGAAATCGGAGTTACACTGCAGCTTTTTTTGCGCCAACGTTACGCAGAAAATTTTCTAGAGTTTACACACAAGTTGTGGTATTTTCTTTAAAAAATTGAGAGGTAACTATTTTTTTTTTAATGTGCATTATTAAGTTATACGTTGTTTATGAATCTATATTTCAGTTAAGTTGATTTTTACCCAGTGAATACACAATATATAGAGTTGCCAGGTCATATATGTTTTCCTTATTATAAATTTTTTAATGACCATGCCATTTTATCTCTCACCCCCTTTATTGAAAATTGTCTGAAAAATGTGTCCCAAAAATGCGACATAATTTTACATATATTTACATACTATTAGTTCACGACAGCTTTAATCTATTGTTACAGTATTTCGTAAGCTGTAGAATATGCATCACATGTATTTTTCTATAAATAGGTTAAAATTATAAAAATTTCAACATAGGGTTACCAGGCGAAATACACGAAAGATGAGAGGTAAAATGATAGTCAATTAATATCGTTTTAATATGGAAATAATGAAACTAAAAAATTAGGGGGTTCAGGGGGGGTGGTCTCCCCTGACGAGACTCGAACAGCCGAATTTAATAAACACTTGCATGTTTTTTATTTTATTTCTTGATTTCTAACTTTTTTTCTTTCCTGCTTTATTTATGTATTATATGTATATGTATTTTGTATGTCAACCGTAAAAAAATATTTTTAGTTTAAAATGTATTAGTTTTTTTTATTTTATTTAAATGATGTCCAGCACAGCTGCGGTACTCGACAGGCACCACAGGCACTATAACGAAGTTAAAATACTGGCACCAGTTCTGACGTAATTAAAATATTAGCCAGAAAATAAAAATCTAGAAGTTTAACGATTCCGGGTGGTACCACTCCAAAATAAAACGTCTACCGTTATTACTCAAAAAAAGGGTGGGGGAGAGATAAAAAAGTTACTCTCATTAAACGTAATAAAATCCATACCGTTTGTACAATCGGCTTGAAATTTTTCATAAATACGTAAAAAAGTGTGGAAAACAATCTTCCCTACATTAAAAATCCAAAAATCTATCCTTTCCCTGATTTTTAGCAATTTATTGTCGCCAGCTTTACCTTCAGGAAATCTCTTTATTTAGGCAGAAAAGTTGTAGAATCTACTTCATAGTTTTATTTTCAAACGTATTCATTCGCAAATTTTTGTGATTTATAAAACAATTTTTGTCTAAAAAAATGTAATAAAATTCACGCCTGACTTGCAAATTTACACAAATACTCTAAAAAATATAGGCGCTGGGGAAATGCCTAAATTTGTCAAAGTGGAGTTCGTTGTAAAGAGATTTATTTCATTGTATTTCATTCATGTATGTCGTTGTATGTCATTCTGAAATATTCGTAAAAATGAAGTTCTTTGTAACAAATTTTACTGCATTCTGTAATATTCGGAAAAGCTTATGGTTATTTTAACGGGATTTTCCTGCATATCTTTTTTCCCAGAAACATGATGTTCCAGGGAGGAAAATTCTCCATTCTCGTTCTTTGCTTGGAAGTGGCTTTCATCATCATCTTTGCGTTCTTCGTCACGTACAGCCAGGACGCCGTGGGACCCAAAATCGGACCAGCAGCAACAAAAACGCCGAGAGAAAAAATTTCGGTACAGGATTACTACGCAAGTAAGCTTTACGCAAAATTAGGATGCTAAGCAGTGAAGTCGGAGAGTGTATGGTTCCTTTTTGACTGCCCCTTTATCTGTTACATCTACACATTGCTTGGTTCTTGTATGTTCCATGGAACATAAAAATTTAAACTTCTCACAATTTTTAATTATGCGAAACATATGGAACACCTTGCGTATTAGCCAATTATGGCGATTTTTCATAATTTGGCGACTTGCGTATGTGTATAGTTAATAATTAGCTCTAAGAAAACAGCACTCCATATGTTTTCTTTGATAAAAACTATGGAACGGCTAGGATAGCTTGCCACCCATGGCGACTTTTCATTACAATAAATCAGAACATCTGTTTCAGCTGTATTTTTAATAATGTAAAACCTATTGGACACCTTGCGAATTTGCCACCCATGGCGATTTTTCATTATTTGGCGACTTGCGTACATGTAAAGTTAATAAAAGCTACGGAACAGATAAGATAGCTTGCCACCCATGGCGACTTTTCATTATTTGGCGATTTACACATGCTCACAACCAATAATTACTACTCATGTAAGGTTCCCGGAAAAACGTTATCTATATTTTCATATACATAATTCTTTGCACATTGACGTATTTAGCACCACGAATTATATCATCTCACCGCGCTGGCAGATATCCAAAGTGAACTATAACTGCTACAATGTCATAGTTAACACCACCTATTTACTGGTAGCAAGCACCAGTTATTTCTACTGGTAGCAAATACTCCAGCTGGATCGAACCGGCTTTAAAATAATCTGAATTTTAATTATTTTTCATTTTCTAGATACTGGGTTCTAACATTTCGGAACTCTCGGTTTAGATCCACCCTGCTTGGAAAGATACCATTTTGCCAGATCGTACCTAATGCCAAGATGACGCTTTTAAAATTAGTTACAATTAGTTATTCTGTTTTGGAAAAACTAATAATCGCTCATTCTAAACTCCTGTTGTCTAAGCGAACTTAATATTTGAAATTGTCAACTTTGTGTAACACAGTTTGAGTTATTTATTTCATATAATTTTTAATTTGGCGTAAAATGGGTGTCATTCTACTTCCTGTTTGTAAATTTCGCACGATTCTACATACTTAGAATTGCTTTGTTGCAAAGGAATGAATGATTTTATGCCAAATCTGGCAACCATTATGTTTTATTTTTTCAGTTTTTTATTAATATCTTCTAAAATAATTCGATTTTCGAAATTTAAGTCAGCTTATCAGGTTCGTCGGAATTTTTCGAATCTGTGGTCGAAACTCAAATCCCCACGGTTTAGGAGGAGATAGCCCAACAAGCTTTGACGGCGGCGACAGCGGCCGTTACTTTATTTTAGACTTGAGAGAAAAAAATGATATTGCTTTTTCGGTGCACCATATGTGAAAAGTAATAAATATTGAATGCAAAGGTACTTTGCAAATACCCCTGCGAAAATTCTTTTGCAACTGAAAAACTATAAAACTATATCTGCATAACTGAAGTAGAATTTCGTCTAAAAATTTATTTAAAAGAAAAAGAAAAAAAAAATGATACTTCACAGTTTTTAAATACAACATATTCTTGAGTTACACATTGCAAATTGTACATAATCTCTGACATGTGTCAGTTACTGTGCTCTGTCTTATCTTCAGAATTTAGGTTTATCTCTCTGCAATAAAATTTGTCTAGGGAGAGAGGAAGAGCAAGGTTATGCCCTACATACACCGTTACACACTTCATTTCACAGGAAAATTATCTTAGGAAAAAATATTAAAAAATACACAGACGACAAACCATTTTTTTTATTACTTTATGAAATTTAAGTCTAGAGTTTCAACATGCCGTAAATTTTATAATTATATAAATTATGAAAACGTATTTTAAAAGCATCATAAATAAGGAAGATAGAACTTTTTTTGTTGTTGGTGTTAATTCTACATTTCTTTTTTAAATAAAACTTTCTGGACTAAAGCAAGAAGTATTGGTTGCTTGATTATAGAGTGTCACCTAATAGGTGGACCAACATTGCCTCCTATGAAAAGACAGACGACATGACACTCAAGGGCATGCCGGGAATCGAGCCCGGACCCGTGGTGTGGTAGGATGGTTTTGGATGCTCCTGTAAAGGAACCATTAATGCCACACACGGTGGAAAGCATTATTTTTGCAATCTGTAACAATATTTATGTCAATGTTCTTTTGTTTGAAATAGATGAATGTCTCCAAAGTAGCGGTTTTCAACCTTTTAATCCTTTAACGCGCAGTGTTCTCGCTCTGGGAACACCAAACTCTCACGTTTGGACTAGAGATGAGTTCGGGCTCATTTTTTGAAGCCCGAGCCCGAGAACTTTTAATCCGAGCCCGCCCGAGCACGAAACTTCAACTAAAGATTTAAAAAAAAAAAAAAAAAAAAAAAAAAAAAAAAAAAAAAAAAATTCTTCTATTACTTTATTGATAGAACACAATAAATTTTGCTGTTTGTGCAAATTAACGACAAATATAGTTGCAAACTCTCAATGCATTTTCTAATTCTTTATATCCATGTTTATCCAATAATGTCCGATCTGATGACTCACTAAGCAATATAAGCCGCTTTTCTGAAATACCCAAAGAGCTTCACGCACCTTCTAGGCGCCCGTGCCGCTAATTTCTTTTTATAAGTACTTTTAGATTCATTTTGAATTAAAATCTGTTTCAAGGAGTATGCTCAATAAATGAGAAATTTTTCACGAGCCCGAACACAATAGGGAATTACAAAGCCCGAGCCCGGTTCGGGCTCGGGCTGAGCCCGTCTCATCTCTATTTTGGACTGTTGCCAGTCACGAAGAATAGATTTGATTCCTATAAGGATAGTTGCGGGTGACAGAGCTCCACGGAAATCCTTTGCTTTTTACACGTCATTTTTCGTCAAAAAATGGTCACGATTATTTTTAACAGCACTGACATCTGCTGTAAAATGGGAAGACCTGCGAATGCGAGACAAAAATGCGAGACCTGAATGCGAGACCTGCTCGATAGATTGCCCAATGCTGGAAAAAGGTCAGTCGTTGCGCACAGCCAGCTGTCGTCAAAAAAGGGTCTCTAGATCTGTGGCACGCGATGAACGCTTCGATTGTCCGCCATCTTGCTATTAGTTAAGTCGAGCGATGGCAACGGCTGACCTTTTTTCCAGCATTGGGAAAGGGTTGCGCCTCAAAGGTTAACACTTGCTCCTGCCGTCATGGAAGTATAACTACTCTTACAACAACGATTGCCTATGAGCCAAATGTATAGAAATTCGTTTGGTTGCCCCTGTAGAGGAATTACGTAAACACAGATAGTACAGTACATAGCAAAATCATGTGTAAATTGTGTAGCAATGGTTACATATTTACGGCAACAACGGTACGGACGGACAGACATGTAAGCCTCAATAATAAAAACTTTTCACGATTGTTTGAGGAGTATTAACACAAGAAAGATAAATCATGCCACACGCTCTGGTCATAAAGCACTTTCCAACACAAAAATATTTTTGCGCCAAATGTCTTGATGCATTGTCCTTAAATCTATCGAGATCTTGAAGAGACTCTTTAAAAAAAAAAAAAAAAAAAAAAAAAAAACTATATATCACTGTTAATGTGTTTTTTGCGGCACCCAGTCGGAGAATTTTAAATGTTATTTCCATTCTTTAACTGAAGGATAAACTCTAATAAACGTTTATGCATACTTATTTTATTGAGCTCGAAATGGATAAATGTTTCAACTGACATTGATCGCTATGTATTGGAATTTTTTTTGAGTACACCTGTAAAAGAATTATAAATGATACAGACGCACAATTGTTACATGGACAGCTTTAACTTGTAATCCTTAATAAGATATACTAATTTTGGTATCTATTAAATAGAGAATATATCTAAAATACGCATTAAAGAGCGATTACCCAATATAGGACTTACTTTTGGTGTTCCTGTAAAAGAACTATAAATGGCACTTGCATATCGGAATAACATATATGCATTTCGTAGAAATCGATGCATATTTACTGCAGCTATAGCTACTAGAGCACGGACTGGTAGACAAACAGAAATCATAAATATCAGGTTGTAACGAAAGTTTTTCGCCATATCTGCCTGAAAAACTAACTTCTAACTCCTTAGATACCTGTTTTTGAACTTTCGGTACCAAACCTATACCGTGTCACATGATACAACAATAGTACTTAAAGCTGTACTCATAATTCGTTGATATTCTGTAGCTGACTTTTTGAAACAGAACTGGAAGTCAATGATGGTTCTAATCCTCTAGAGTGATAGTTCCATTTGAGACACCTTGTTCTTAATGATAACTATATTTTTTACAGATTTCACAACACAGTGTCATAAAGCAAGTCTCTTTCTTTCAAATGTCAAAAATAGGTCGACAAAATATGAGCCAGTACGTCAATGCGAACTGTGTTCTGACGATGTTTGCGGTGGCGGGAAACTTTCGTTACAACCTAGTACTTTTTCAACCTTGTTGGAAAGTTTTGAAAAATCTATGGTGATTTTTGATGATGTCATAAGATTTATACCTTTTTCCCAAGGCGGTTAACCTGAGGGAAATGTCTCTTCTTAAGTGTTTCAGGATGTCAATGTGATGATATTCACCGGTTTTGGTTTTCTGATGACTTTCCTGAAAAAATACGGTTTTAGTGCTGTCGGCCTCAATATGCTGTTGGCGGCGATCTCCATTCAGTGGGCTATCATCATGCAAGCAGTCTGGAATATGGAGGACAACAAAATACCGGTTAGTATCATCAAGTAAGTACACGGGCTGTTTTTAACCTCCCGCTCCCATGCATGCTGAGGAGAAGTTGGCGTTTTATTGGTTATAATTTTAACCCCTTAACCGTCGTATTATTTTCAAGAAAACGGTCATAAAAGTGCTTATTTCTTTTATTCCAGAAAATTGTATAAAACAAGTGCGTATATAGTATATTTATTCATTTTAAGGTTTTGGACATTTTAAGCACTAGAGAAAAAAAAAAAAAAAATTAGGAAAAGCCAACATTCAGGGTCATTGTGACTGAATGTGTGTTTTGTAGTAAGCAGGGAATCATTAAAAATATATGTTTTAAACACTAGAAAGTTTTATTAAACTTACTACGTAAAATAAGTAAACATTTCTAAAATTTTCTTTGAACATAAAAAAAAAGTAAGCTAAGATTGCATAATGCATATCACAAATACACGTGTGTTTGAGTACTGCTACCATGTATTTAAAAATAAACTATCTCCGA
The DNA here is from genome assembly GCA_038373885.1 of Cheiracanthium punctorium. NCBI lineage: Eukaryota > Metazoa > Arthropoda > Arachnida > Araneae > Cheiracanthiidae > Cheiracanthium > Cheiracanthium punctorium. Next base: position 10,299 of record JAWZYV010015379.1, read on the forward strand.
ATTAAGTTAAAAATACTCTGGTATTGTCATCTGTTATGTAAAATTATATATTACAAAAAAATCCGTGCATCAGAATTGGAACGCTCTTATCTTTCTGGCGTATTTTTTTGAACAGTATTGCCCGGAAATTTGACGGGCACGAGAAATAGAGGGAGAAAGCTTAGCCCGTGATTTTGACGGGAGCGAAGATTAAGGGGTTAAAGGTCATATTATGTACTGTTACGATTTTTCGAAGTTAATTGCTCTTTTGGGGTTTAATTTAATCTAAAATTCATGTTCTAAGCATCAGATAATTTAACTGTGCTTTTTTTTTTTTGTTTGCAAATTGGTTAATTAGAACGCGAGAAATTGATACTTAAATTTACCATTGGACAGCATTAGGCTTGGCGGCTTCTGGCCAAATAGGGAGATATCGGTTATTCTTGTTGTTTTGTCAAGGAAGGACAGCTCACGTGACTAAGTGTTCCGTGTAGAGCTACATACGACCTTTCTGGAGTTTCCCTCCACAATTTTGATCCTCGTCAGAAGTAAGAAACTTCTGAATATTGACAACCCTCGGAAACTGCTAGCGACCGACGACAGGACTTTCGGAACCACGGATTTAACGTGCACATACACCGCATGTACACGGTGGTCTATAGAGGTAAGTTGGTATTGAACCCTGAACTTTCCGGTTACGAGTCCAACGCTTTAACCACTGGATTACCACAGCCTCAAAAGCGATATCGGTTAGCTGGGCTCAGTCTGGAAGAGCTTATTTAAAGCGGAGTATATTTGGCAATATTTCGCTGAAAGTCGCCAAGCATGGTAACACTTGGCGTAGCTGATTATTTTCACGCATAAATGTAAACAATCTGCCAGCCTTGGTGTATGTGATGTCAGTGGAAACTAGTTTATAGATATAGGGTGTCCAGCATACTGATTTCAAAATTACATACCTAGAAAAACAAAAGACCATAGAGGGACGAGACAATCTGCGTATTTACTACGAAAGCTGTCAAACTTTTATGCAGAAGTTTGGAAATAGTAGTTCCAAAAACAGATGCCGCTGTAATCGCTGGAGTCTATTATGGATTGGCCTCCATATTATCCCGATCTGATACCTTCCCACTATTTTCTGAGGAGCATATTGGAAGAAACTGTCTATCGGAAACATCCCAACATGCTGGAAGAAATTAAATCGTCGACTTGTGTGATATACGAATCCAAATCCTTTGAGACATTATCAGTTGAGATGACAAATTCCATTATTCGTTTGCGCCACCTCTGTATGTCGTAAGGGAGGGCATTTTGAAAAGATTGTGCAGAGACTGAATTCATACTTACACATGATGATTTGTCAATCTTTTTCGTCGCACAGCGCCACCTGTTAGCAGTGGTGTACTCAAGGAAGTGTTTCAATAGTCTAGTCGCCCTTATGAAAGATTTTTTAATCACAAGATCCATAAAGTTTTATTTTACAACGACACAGAATACGCTTTTAAACATTAAGATTACGTCTGTAATCCCCCCTCCCGTTATAGAAAGTACGCCAATGTATGTTAGTAGCTATTGTAGCTACTATTTCGAAACTTCCGTATAAAACTTTTACAGATTACTTAATAAACATACTATTTGCTGCATTCTTTTATTGATCTTAGTTTTTGTGAAATCAGTATGTCCTTTGCTGGATACCCTCTATATTTATTTATTTATTTACAGTTATAATACCTGTATGACATATGTTCCAACCTCCAACCTGCATACTGAAATTTCAAAATTTTCAAAGTCATATAAAATGGCATCAAGTACATTAATATATTCTTCTGAAAATCCTAGCCTACACCAGAGGCCGAGAGATTCTGCTCTCGAACGTGGAAGGCGGGAGGTGCCAGGTTCAAGACCCGGTCGCGATTGTCGACCTAGTCGTTTCGGAGTTATCCGTGGTTTTCTCCGAAACCTCGCGTAAAAACTGACTAGGACCCCTAGGAAGTCCACCACGGAGTTCATTCTTCCCATAGGTATAGGACTCTACTGCAGTCGATCGGCCTGGATCCACAAATAACATCTCCTGGAAATCCAGAAGTTCTCATAAACCCTTTAACGCGTAGTGTTCCCGCTCTGGGAACACCAAACTCTGACGTTTTGACTGTTGCTAGTCACGAAGAATAGATCTCATTTCTATAAAAATAGTTTCGGGTGATATAGCTCCGCGAGAATCCTTTACTTTTTAGCACGTCATTTCCCGTAAAAAAATGGTCTTGATTATTTTTAACAGCACTGACAGCACTGACCCTTTTTTGACGGCAACTGGCTGTGCCCGGCACAGCCAGCTGCGTCAAAAAAGGGTTGCGCCTCAAAGGGTTAAGGATAATTCTTCAATTATCATCTCAATTGAAAGACCCCCCCGGTGGGCACCCCACCCTTCAGCCTAGAGCCAACGCGTAGCTAATCGGCCGTAATCCCAGAAACAAACATTAAAGAAGTTTTGTTATAGTTTTTTATGGTTGTTCAAACTCATACTTTAAGTAATAGTCATTTAAAACATTGCTCAAACATTGCGTCAAAAAAGGGTCTCTAGATCTGTGGCACGCGATGAACGTTTCGATCGTCTGCCATCTTTCTGGTAGTAAGTCGAGCGATGGCAACGGCTGCCCTTTTTTCAGCATTGGGAAAGGGGATAATGCTTTTTATTTAATGGACTGTGTGTTGTTTATGAAATGATTGAGCGCCATTTAATGCCTTTATTAATGAGACAGCAAAATGTTTCCATGCTTTTTTTTTTTCTTTGCTGAGGATGGCGAAAAGTAAACAAGTTTTAATGAGCCCACTTGTAAAAACAAATCGCTCGTGCATGTCCTTAAAAAATAAAATGCTTCTGCAACTTTGATTAGAGTGTTTAATAGGGAGCAAGAAGGCGATATTGCCGCAATCGCAACTGGGAATAATTTGTAATGAGACTACTTTAAGACTAAGTGTTCTAATAGCGAAAAAGTTTGATCTATTTATATTTTGAAGGAGAAAATCGATTTCGAACGTCTCTTATTTACTTTGGCAAGTTTATGCGGAAAGTCTCTACGTACGTGTATTAGAGATGTATTAGAGATTAGAGTTCAGGCTCATTTTCTTTTTAAAGCCCGAGATTGAGGACTTTTAATTCGAGCCGGCCGGGCCCGAGCGATATTGTCTAAGTCGGATCCCGAGCCCGAAATTTGAGCTAATCTATTGTATAAATGTGAAAGTTTGTCCGAAAACTCCTCCCACACCGTCCAAACGATCGGCTTAAAATTTTGCACAAATATGTAAAACGACATAGAATAGTCAACTTTAAAATTCTGGAAATCCACCTGTTCCCCAATTTTTGACGATTTTTCACAATTTTCACGATAGAAAGCTGCTCAAATGTCCGATTTGAGCACATTAGTGAGCATAGTTGACAAAGTTAGATTTATTTATTTATTGCCTTCAATAATTCAAGTGAGATTGAAGTCATTTAGATGTCACGAGTGTAAAAATGCATAAGGAATTCTAATCAGGTTAACAGGATTTTACAAAAATTACACCACGAGCGAAATAATAAACTTCCACCTTATCAGATGATGCAAAAAAGTAAAACAACGTGTTTTTTTTTCTACATTCACTAATTCATCTTAAATATCGCAACTGAGAATGATGCCATTTTGACGTCATGAGTTACTGACAAGTATTATGCTTAAAAATATATGGAGAGCTGTTTAAATGGCGATGCATAAATTCTAAAAAGTCATCAAAGAGTAGAAAGGCTAGGCACCATTGGTTTAAAATATCTCATCTGTTTCTTTAGTTCTTTAGATGAGCATTAAAGGAGAAACGAAAATAGATAATATTAATACAATTAATAGGTAGTAATAGTAGATTTGTTAGGTTAATATAGATTAAAGTACAGTATATCACTTAATAAATATTTCGTGAAAACTAAAGGGTTCTATTCATCATTTTTCAACGTGCACGATCGACTTAAAACTAATTAAGCTATAAACCTACCTTGCGTTAATGTATCCCGCGGTAGTTTCAACAAAGGGACTACTTGAACTTTTTTTTTTTTTTTTTAGATTTTGTTTTCGCACAGGTACGATTATATTTTAGGATAATATTCGTTTCCTACCGTGCGAAGAACGGGCACGCAGCTAGTAGACAAATAAAAGTCAATGACTTCATTGATAGAATATCACAAATTTTGCTCTTTGTGCCTCCAAGACAAATATAGTATCAAACTCTTAATGCGCTTCCTAATTCTTTTTATTCATGTTTATCCAAATAATAATAATGAAAATGTTTCAATTTTTATCAAAAAATCTGTTGAATAGTCACGGTAAAATCAGTTTACAAGGAGTGTATTCAATAATGGAGAAATTTCTTAAAATCCCTAGCCCGAATGCAATCGAGATTTACAGAGCCCGAGCCCTTCTCATCTCTAACATGTCCAGCCATGAATCCATTTTGTGAGGTTCCGTTACCCTACTAGTTTCCCAAACTACAGCTATCGATGTCAAAATTCACATATAACTTACCCAGTGATGCGACACAGGAACTGTTGTCGATGCTGGAAATATTTAAATGCATACACACGCACACTTCCACGTCCATTTTTTTGCGGATTTAAAAAAAAAAAAAGGACTGAATTTATTTCCTTCACAACGCAGTGTTGAAATAAAATCTGCTGGCGATTTCCCTTCGGGCTAATCCGAATTGGCGGAGTCTATTTTTGCTCCACTTTGTCCTTCAAGAAAGCCTCAAAGTGCAAACTAAGTTGGCAGGTGGCTAGACTCAGAAATTAGACGTTAATATCCTTGTGTGTAATTCGCTCCACAACAAATCTGATGAGAATATCTGGATTTTATTAAACGTCTGGATTCTATTAAACGTCTATTAAATTTCATAACAATAAAATTTAATTTTTATGGATGAAAACTAATAATTGAAATCATCTGATGCATCTCACAAGCCGTTCGTTCACTTTCCAGAAACAACTATGGCTGCAGCTAATGATGCTTTTTTATGGGCACAGTCGATAAAAATCCGAGGAAGTAAAAAAATAGACAAAGCTGTTTTCTATTTCTCTAATAACTAGAACGTAGATTAAATGCAAGTGCAAATTTGCAAATGCAAATTGGAAAATTGAACAATTAATGTCGTTTTTACCTAAATGTGCTATCTTCTCTCTTAAATACATATTTCTGTTGTTAAGTGATACTAGACAACAGTATACTTTGACATTAATAATCTGACTTTTTAAAAAAAATTCATATAATAGACGGTTTACAAAAATATCCATGGATTAAAATAGAATGATAGGTCTTATCACCATAGTAAAACAATTGTCCCAAATAATCCGACATCAGGCAACACATTCTTTGCTTGGGGTTTTTATGATCTGCTTACGGGAGCAATATTCTGGTAGCAAAGTAATTCTAATTCGGATCAATGTAAACTAAATACGTATTATTTTTGTCAGCTTTAAAATAAATAATCCATTTGATATTCTGTTTTTAAGAGTACAGTCACCGTATTAACAGAATTCGCTGTTGCTAGATAAACTGCACAATCTAATTGAAACAGTAGCCATTTCTAAGAGTTCTGAGACTCGGAAGATAAAAGTACATAAATATCAAACAAATAGAACATTAACTTACAAGCGGTTTCAAATAATTTGGTTTTTTAGTGCTGCTCTAATTTTTGCATCTTATTTCCTTCTCGTGTGCAACAACATACCCGTCCCCTTAGCAGAGGCAGCGACGTCTAGTGTTCGAAAAGATCGGAATCGTTTTGAGAGATTTAGCCCGGTAATGGTACCTATGTCCTGAAATATTAATCCATGGTAGCGACATACAATTCCCTGGAACATACGTAATGTTATTTCTTCATTTCAGTTTAATCAACGGCAGTTTTGCATCTGCCACGGTTCTAATATCGTTCGGCGCTCTTCTGGGTAAAGCCAGCCCTCTCCAGCTAGTGGTCATGACGATCTTAGAAATAACCATTTTTGCTTGCAACGAACATCTTGGTGTACATGTTTACCAAGTAAGTATATACTATATGCTTTGATTGATCTAAATATCCTTGGGGGGGCCATTCATTAATTACGTAAGGACGATTTTGGCCATTTTTTATACACACCCCTACGGGGGTAGAGGGGTAGGTGGGCTCTTGCATGGGGATGTAAGATGTCTTGGACTTCCCCTCGCCCTTCTTGCGCAAGATTTTATCTGGTTTTAGAAAAGGATCAATTGCACTAAAACTCATAATGTGACGTAAATCAACGATTTTTATTTTTTAAAAAATAATTTAGGCTGTACCATTATATTATTATTAGATTTAGATGACGATTATATTAATATCACATAATTATCCAGTCTTTAGAAAATCTGCATTATAATTAAGTTTTCAAATAATCGTTGTTATGATTGCGTGATAATAAAAGAAATTTTTTTCAAATAATTAAAGTAAGATTATAATAGAACGTAGTATAATTTTTATTTATTAGCTTCAAAATGTGTAAAAATAGACACATTAAAGATTTTGAAAATTTAATATGCAATAAAAATTTTCAAAATAAATATATATATATATATAAAATTGTACATTAAAAAAGAAAAAAATAGATCTCAGTGTTGTTTTCTCCAACGCTTAGCTCTCAAATATCCATCACTCTATGTTGGAAATCGAACATTTCGACAAATGAATGGCCCCTTGTCAGAAACTTGATATTGTCGAATCTTGCTTTTACACAACTGGTTTGTCAATTTATTTTTCTTAGGCAGCAGACATCGGAGGTTCTATATTCCTGCACACATTTGGAGCATACTTTGGATTGGCTGTAACATACATGCTGTATCGCAAAGACTTCTTGAAAAATGACAAGGAAAGCTCAAACTATCACTCCGACATATTTGCTATGATAGGTAAGTTTTTGCCCGAGACAAAGAAAGAGAACCCTTTCACATTTTAAACGCGCTCAAAAGGCTACACTATGTACAGGGTGCAAACTGAACATTTTCTCCAGGGGGGGGGACATTTGAAAGAAAACAATCCCTAGGGGGGGACACTTGAAAAGAAAAAAGGTGGGAAGGTGTAAATGCTTCACTCGCATGATATTACAAGACAAATGCAGTCGCTGACACGTGTGGGAACTGACTTATATTAAAACAAAAGCAATAGATTGTTTGTTCTATGGAATCACTAATGCACAAGCTACATACAATGTACCTGTATTGGAAGCCACCCTTGAAGGTTTTTAGCTTAGAAAAAACGAAATTTTAAGGCAGGTCGCCTTAGAGTTTAGTAACAAACGATAATATACTACTTTCATCTTGACTTCTTGACTTCAGTCCCAAATCTTCAGTCACCAGTTTAACATTTCTTCAGCAGGGAAGCCACCCTTGAGGGTTTTTAGCTTAGAAAACACGAAATTTTAAGGCAGGTCGCCTTAGAGTTTAGTAACAAACGATAATATACTCAGGGCCGGACTGGACCGCTGGAACGGCCCGGGCGATTCGACCAGATCGGCCCCCTAACATCATGCGGGGCCAGACTTCGTGCCGATTACACAGACGTGTAATCGATTACGATTACGATTAATTTTCACTTTTAGACCAGGATTACGATTACCGGAGAAAGTATAATTCCCGATTATGGTTAGATTACGATTATCACATAAAACCCAATTTCCGATTACGATTAGATTACGATTATGTAATCTATTAAAACTTTCGATTATGATTACATTTGAGTCCGATTACGATTAGATTACGATTACAAAACTTTTCTTTTTTACCCTTCTGGCGTTGATATTAATATCTAAATTTTACAATTTTAACTCAAGAACAGAATAATGGGTCCATCTGTTCAGGGAGCTAAATTACAAGAATGCCATACAGCAAAAACTGCTATACTATTAGACGCACCTGGTTGATTTCCTAGGCCCACTTGTGAAAAGTTTTTTAATGCGTACGAACATCTATTTAAACATAGCATTTTCCGGTTTTAACTTAAACATATGTCATTTGCAGTCATGGGCGCCGGCAGAATATTTCCCAGGGGGGGCAAAGACTACTTTAACGTATGGTTACCATGTTGGAAAGAGCAAAAAAGCAAGGAAAAACACTGCATACAAAAATCCAGGGGGGGCATTGCCCCCCCCCCTTGCCCTATGCTGCCGGCACCCATGTTTGCAGTGTGTGTGTGGGGTGGGAGGAGGTGACAGGCTTGGTGGTTTAACACATCTTTGAAATGAACCCAGGTTTAACCTACTCAAGCAAAAATTGATATTTGATCCCTTCTATGCTCGGCGTTCCTTCCTTGCCTATGTCCTGGTTTGCTGGTTTCGAAAGAGGTACTGGCAGACGCATGAAAAGTAGAAATATTCAGCGGTGAAGGAGGAACCTCTGCCGTTACGATGCAATGATGTGTGCGAATTGCAATGATGTGTGCGAACATATTAAACCAAAGTTTAAGATTTTTTAATGCATTGAGTAAAATGCTAAAAACAGGGGCTCTCGACAAATGCATTGTTTTCTCCACAATAACCGTTAGCCTGAATCTGAATAGATGAGGCTGAACGTATATTGCAGTTATTATTTCACAGAAAACTTCACGCAGAGTTTAACTTCTTTTTTTATACTTTCATAACACGAATATGGGCATTAAATATGTAAAACCGGGCCTGCCGAACAAACAAACTTTTAATTTCTAGAATACACACGCTGTTTTAAAAATTCAAAACTAACTACTAACTCAAAACTACATGCATACTATCTATTGAGTATTATTTAAGAATTACAGAAAGACTTAAGAATACTACTACTAATAAGAATTACTTAAGAATATAACAGAATGGAAATGTCTAAAGATATCTCTAAACATACATCTTAAAAGTGTGTTAAGTCATATATAGTGTATTGGTGCTGGTACGACGTAATAAACAAAACTGGACTGTGATATTGGCGGTGTGAATGGTAAAACCCAACGTAATCCCAATTACAATAAAAAAAGGCACGAATTTACTGTAAAACTATTTTATAAATAATTAACCGTTCAAAGATGCTCACTTTCTAAGCAATTAGCTGTTATATATGCTAAAGAACTAACACACGCGCGAGGATGCCTTGGGCAAAGGACTTTATAAGGGGTTCTGGCACGTATTCATGATACATCTTGAGAAAACCGATCAAAACTCCAGACCATTTGTTCGACGATTGAGCAGGTTCGGACGCGGGATCTTCACACTTCAGCCATCAACCATGTTCAGTGTCTTACCCTCTCGGCCATGGTGGGGCCACGTAAATAACTGAATTCACTGAAGGATTTTCTTTACAAATTTTGAATAAAATAATTTTAACTCATGCCAATGAAAAAATTCTGCTCAAATGTTTTCACTGGCTGACAGGAGAATTAAAATTGCCCTTCTCTCCAGATCTTTATTTTACTTTTGTTTGCTGCTGTATTAAAAAAAAAAAATTGAATATTAGTGATATTTCCTTATGCTGAATTTGTAATTAATTCCGTTTTTGCAAAATATTCGTATCTGAAAATAATTTGTTTAGAATATTATTCATCTTTAAAAGTTTCTTGATAATCTTCGTTTACGGGTGGTATCAATTCTTTGCTACTGAAACAGATATTGGGATTTAGGCTTTTATTGGAAAAATTATTTAAGAATACTTATTTTACTTGACATTTTAAGTGTAAAAGTTTTTTTCTTTGATGTGATATTTTTCTTTAATTTTATATATAATATTTATATCGTGTCTGAGGAGGTTAATGAAGATGGATAAAATAGAATATTATACTGTTCTCCGTTCCCTCCAGTCATCATCAGCATGCAATTCGTCTATGCAAGGAAACTAACTTTACAGTTTTACTCTTTACTTTTTATTTATTTATTTGGCGCCATTTAGAAAATGGCAGGAGATTTTTCAGTCTATATTAGTGTTTCCCCGACCACTGGCCCACTGCAGACTTCACTGCCGGTTCCAAGTGACACACATTTTCGTCTCTGGTCAAGAACTCCTTTTACATATTGAATATTTAATATACACATACATACATACATTTGAAATTTAATGAAAATAGTATAGTGCCAAAAGTTGTTTAAACTTTTGAATATGGTATAAAGGAGCTAACATTTTTATGAGAGAGAGAAAATAGGTTAATATAGACGTAGAGATGTCAAAGATTTGTGGATGGGAGGGAGGGATGTGTGTATATAATATATTCAAGAGGGAAATAGTGAAATTTTTATAGGTTTTGCGGGAGGAAAATACTTTTGAATCGATGGTATTTTAAACAAAGTAGACAGCAGGTGGAGCATGTTGTCCCCCTGCCCTACGCCTATGTTGGTTAATGCGAATTCTCGGAGAAATTATAAAAGCTTATAATACACACAATAGAAAAGTTATATATAATTAGTCTCTAATTCCAAATTGATAATACATAGATGCCAACAATTCAAGTTCGAAAGACGTACTATGTTTTAATATAATATGTGTACAGTACAAATTAGATAAAAACAAAATATTTTAAGTAATTTTCACAATTAAAAGCGCAAAAAAACAAGTATGAAAACTTTGTGAATCATATTTAAAAAAAAAAAAATTGAACTGTTTTCTGGGACTAATCACTAACACTGGCATAAATGAAAATAAATTATTTATCTTGTTTAACTTTTAGAACTAACTCAGTCAAGGCAGCCAATCAAGTCGAAAATAAGACAAAATTGATTTTAATACTTCATTATGTATTTTTACGCATTTTTACTCACCATCAAATTCTATTGAAGGAAAAAACAAATGTTAATTCTATTAAAGGGGGATAAAGGGGTTTTGTAAATCATTGTTCCCTACTCTTTACCAATTTATCCAAAAATTTGTCGATCATTAAAAAGTATAGATATTGCTAAAGGTCTTTATACATTATAAAATTATTACATTCTTATGCAACATACTCAAATTTAATAGCACAAAGATATACTAATTTTTAAGTGAAATATATGCACTCCTACCTACTTATCAGCTTATCCAAACAACACAAGAAACCAAAGTTTATCTGCTGTCCACTAATCCAAACAACACATTCATAGTTCTTAAATGCACATCCTTATCCATTTTTATTTTTATACTTTTCTAAAACTGAAAAAACATGCTGCACTTTTTCCTGTGTAGGTGCCATTTATGTTCTTCTTCACGACCGCAAATCAAAATAAAGAAATGAAGCGAAGATCTGACACCGCAATAAATAGTTCAAGCCATTTCCTCCCGCGCAACCCTCACTTTCTTCTGGGAAGTCCATTCTATTCTTCACCTATCTCTCACCAGTCCAGACTCTGATGAACAGAAGACGACAGACAACAACAAAAACAAAAAATAATGGTGATCTAAATATTTTCCCGGGGGGGAAAAATAATACAAGAGAGCTCCTGTCTTCCTCCAAACGTCGGAGCTCCAGGGGAACTTCCTGCCTTCAGGGCATGCCTGTGCCTCCCAGTGAAAATTTTCCCAACAAGCAGAACGAAAACTAAAACTGGGCAACTGTAATCGTTTTGTAATCGTCTCGTAGTCAAAGCGACTACGATTACAGGCTCTTCGATTACGACTATCTGGCGAATGAAATTTCTAGATTACGATTATACTACGATTACGCGAAAAAATAAACTTCTAGATTATGACTAGATTACAATTACATGAAAAATTTAATTGCCAGATTACGATTATATTACGATTACACAAGAAAATGTAATCGATTACAGTCGATTACGATTACACGATTATGATTACACGAAGTCTGAGCGGGCGCATGTAGGATATTAGTTTAGCTGGGGGGGGGGATGCACAAATATAGCTGAAGTAATGAACTTTCTTATAACGTTAAAATATTATCTATAGGTTCAATCACACACCTAAAGTGCGAACCTCGCTCACAACGCACTCGTTTATAGCGTCCTAGTTATCTGTTCCCTTCAACGACTTTAAAATCGAGTTCATTTGCATATGGCATTATTAGAGAAAAATGTATTAAATAACCAATATTTTTTATTAAAGTTTCTTTCAAAGACAACTTTAAAAATATTTTAATTCAATAATTCAAAGTCTCTGAAGACTTTGAAGAAAATTTCATTTTGATTTTTAACTTTGGAAGGAGGAGTGATCAGACCCTTTAGTGTTTAGCCTCCTCTATGGATGCGCCTATGCCTAACATAACTTGATAATGAGAATGAAATAAAATAATACCGAGTTTTCAATATAATATTTTTTAATTATTTAATTGACCACCAAACAATAAAACCATACTAAAAACTAAACGAACAATACATACATACATACATACATAACATTTTAAATTCGTTCTATAAAGCTAATTCAGTTAATAAAAGAATGTGAAACATAATATACATATTTACAAAACTATATAGCAAATGAGCCAAAGGTGGCCGTAGTTAAACTTAAATATTAGGTGATCATAGTATTCTGGTTATTACATTTAACCAGAAATGTGGAACCAGAAATGTGGAACCAGAATGTGGCTTTTATTTTATTTATTTGCAAACATAGTTGGGCAAATTTCCTGCATAAAGATACTTTTGCTACGACAGTGGCAAAAACTGATAAAAATCAGGAAAGTGGGGAAAAAATGGCAAAAATTAAATTACTCAAATTAAGCATTAATATAACATATTGATGTTACATAATATAACATATAATGCTACATGTTTAACATAATTAAATATAACATATTGTAAAGGTGCATGTTTCGGTACATTACTTGGTGAACTAAGAATTATTACGTTTGTTTATCTGAGTTTAATTAAAATGTTTTAGCTAATTAAATACAATTAAATTATTTTAGCATGCTTTAAATTCTCAATTTACATTTTTATCATTAGATACTTAGAAGTAGTTGTATTCAGAAACTAAATTTTGATTACTGTTCAGAGTTATTGTCATTATTTTAATAGTCTGTCAAATATTTTTAATTAATAAACTGATAGGCACATAGATTAATTTCATTTAATGAGAAAAATATATAAACTTACAGATCTTAAATATTTTACTTACCAGCTTTCTCTGTTGGGAAAATTTGAAGTTAAATATTGATTAGAAGATTATGAAGGTAAAGTAAAACTTTAGTTGGGTAAAGAAATCGTGTAATAACTTCATTTCATTTAATTGTCTACTATTTAACGTACTTCGAATCAAAGTCACGAAGTCAGAATTAAAAGTAAACAATAATGAAATAGCATTTAGAAATGGCTAATGAACACTATGAAGAAATGGATCCAAACATTGTGATTTCAATTCAGGAGTAGTGTATTTCAGTATTCAGGATTTCAATTTTCAGAGACTAGTAAAAGACCTTATAAAACAGTATCAATTGCCTTGGACACTATACAAAACCATTCAGCTATCATAGCAGATGCGTGCCATGTAATGGAGTGAATTTCTATCTTGGAACCTCATTATTCTCAAAAGTAGAGATTTGAACAAGCCCTTCTGTCTTGTCATCTTGTAGTATATTTACTACACACGAAGTACAGAGGTGAATAATGTTACGAATTTTCGGGGCAGCCCGATGCTCTGGGGCTTAAAATAGTTTAAAATTCGTATTCTGCGCTTCAAATAGATAAATTTTGCTTTTTGTTGCATCAAAATCGGCCAATTAGAACTGGGGATGCGGAGGTTTTCGTTTCCCATTCAAATATATGGGATTTCTGGAGATTTCGAGAGATATTGGTCCTGGGGCTTGGATCTCTTCACTTTTGGGGACTTATTTTTGACGCCAAGTTTGGCGATATTTCTCCAAGGGTCGCCAGGCTTGGCGACTTTTTGGTCATTTGGCGCGATTTTCCCAATGGGGCCTGGAAGTTGTTTTTCCTGCATTAAAAACGCATAATTACTTAACATTTCTCTTCTATGACGTAATCAATATTCTCGCTTTATCTTCGGGAAATATACTTTTCTGGAGGCTGCCCGCGGCTTCTGCCTCCTCTATATAAACCGGCGCGCTGCCCCGATGGTTCCGTGCGAGTTGAACGCTCAATGTGTGAAGAGCTCTGAGTACGCTAGCTTTGTGAATTGATAGTGCTATAGAAGCTGTGCTTTAGCTTGCTTTATGAAGCTGTTTTTAAAGTGCTGTGTGTAAATGCTGCCGAAATGAAAATAACAATGGGTGGCCAAATTATTGTAGTCACTTCAAAAATTCACCTTTCACATGTTTTTAAGGGTTTAGCATACTATTAAACTCTTAATATCCTTTTAGTTGTTATCTTTATAGGTTTATTAACTTAGGACAGATAACAATAGAACAATAATAGAAATACAATTCAAAATACAATTTCAATATGCGACTTTTTTTTAATGTGCAATCACTTATTACATGCGCTACGGCAGGCTGGCAATCTATTTTTTTACTATTTCTCGAAGTGCAGGGGTATTGTGCCATGCTTTAACAATATTTTACGGCAAGTCCCTTTTGTTAGCAATTATTTTATGTTAGCAAATTTCATTTTTGGGGAGCCACCCACACATTTTTTTATCAGGTTTAGGTCTGACGTGTTGCTAAGCGTGTCCGAAAGGGTTATTTTTTAATCTTTTATGAATGTAATAATTTTTTAGCTTTATGGCATGGTGCTGAATCCTGCTTAAGACATAATTACCATCCGGAAACTATTCCATCATTTGCAGCAGCAGTCGAGTTTCCAAAACTTTCAATGATCTTGACACATAGCGCTTTCAAAGAAATGTGGTTGACCAAGGCCCCTTTCAGCTAATTACGCTCTATATCATAACGGACAGAGGATATTTGACTTTTTCAGCTATGCAGCTTTCATCATATTAGGCCAACCACGAACAAACAAAGAAATGTCCTGAATAGACGAGTCATCGGAAAAACAAATCTAAAATATCAATAGTATTATTTTAGGTAAAGAATATTCTGTCATAATTAAGCAAAACCATTTTACATAACAGCTTTAGCTTCTCCCAGTCTTCTACACTCCAATATTCACGCATTTCAAAAAGTTCTAGTGGTTTAACAAGCATCGTCTTGGTTAATTTCGGCTTTTTGAGAGGGCGACAACAATTGAAATTCATTCACGTTCTGTCAGATGATCTTATGCCACAGTCGTCTAACAAGGTTTTTATAATTTTTTGAGGCTTTCTGCGATTCTGTATAATTATAGGCCTAATTTCACTCACAGTTCAAGGTGATATGAGATGTTTTCTCCCACATTTACCACTGCGTTTTGGTGATAATGACTTGTCTTCATATGGCATTTTCTTTATATGTCAGACTATAGACTGCGAAATGCTTGCTAGTTCCACTATTTTTATTTGAGACTGATTAGTATGTTTCAAAGGTTTCCTATCTCTTAGTTTTTCTTAGAAAAAATGTCCGCGGACTTTCCCACAACTAAAATTTGCGATATTTGAGGTTAGGATAATCGAAGTTTAGAAACAGACATAAAATACTAATAATAGTAATAATCAATATTTCATTTCTACTATTAATAATTTATAAATAAAAACTCGGCTGTTCGAGCCTCATCAGGGGGAGATTCCCCTGAACCTCCCTAATTTTTTAGTTTCATGATTGCCATATTAAAACGATATTAATTGACTTTGTCATTTTATCGCTCGTATTTCGCCTGGTAACCCTATGTTGAAATTTTTATGAGTGTAACCTATTTATAGAAACATACATGGGATGCGTATTCTACAGCTTACGAAATAGTGTAACAATAGATTAAAGCTGTTGTGAACTAATCTTATCTTATCTTATCTTATCTTATCTTATCTTATATATAATAAAATCCGAGAGTAAACATTGTATGTAGGTAGGTTTGTGACCACCAATCTTTTTGCGCTCGTCGCTCGATCGCATTGCGACGAGACGGTTGGTCGCAGACCTACCGAATTTTGCATACGGCTTCACTAGGATAGATCCTAACACGCCTCGGAGCGATTTTTTCGAAATTCGAATTAGAAAAGGTTTTATTTTATGTTTTGTCCGATTTTTAGCGATTTTTCTTGCATAATACGTAATAACACCGGTCATTGCACTCGCAGTAAAACGATGTTTTCATCATCGGACAGAGGAGAAAATTTTCTTTCGAAAACAGTTTGTTTTGACTATGTAACATATTTTGCCGATTTTTGGGGAATTTTTAAAAATAATTTCTCTTTTGACGAAGTTTGCGTAAAATAATTTTAAAACCGTTGCATCTTTAATTCTATCCGTCATAACTTTTTTATATTGTGGCTAAAGACGGAGCATACAATTCGCCCACTTTTAAAAGAAGAACGGAGGGAAAATATAAATTAGGAGATTTTTTACGAATTTTTATGTAAAGAAGGATTTTTATTTCAAAAAAAGCTGCTTCAAGATTTCGGTATGATATCTTCCGCTATGGTTGTCTTGGGAACAGTAACAATGAATAAAATTGCCAGTTGAAAAAAATAAATAAAATTACTTTAAAATAACTGAATTTTCGCATGCGAAATCTACATCATTTTCGTGTAACGAGTTTAAAACCCCTTTCGAAACTCAATCAGAATGGAGTCACACGCACCTACGAAATAATTCCATGTTTTATATTACGTTGCCAGAAAAAGAAATGAATGCTGTTTTTTAAACAATGAATTACCCAGCATTATTTTCGATTGAGTTTTTAAACGGGACACATTTTCGAATTGCAAGAAATATTTTGCGGAGCTAAATACGTCAATCTGACAAGAATTGTGCATAAAAATGTATGGAAAGCTGTTTTAATGGCAACCATAAAGTGAAAAGATTATCGTTTATGCTAATGCGTAAATTGCAAAGAATCGCCAAACAATAAAAGACTACATTCGTAGCAAATATCTAAACCGTTTCTTTAAATTAAGCATTAAAGATGGAAAAACGAAAATATATTGGTATCAGTAAAAGAAAGTATAAGTAATAGTTAGTAGATATGCTAGGGCAATATTGATCAAAGCACAATATACTGCATTAATAAATACTTCGTGAAACTATTCGTTTCTATTCGTTTTTCAACAGCCGTCTTACATCACAGCTAACTAAACATTAAATAATTTTAAGTCGCGTTAATATATCCCGCGGTAGTTTCCACAGAAAACACAGTATCTGAACTTTTTTTTTCTTGGAGATTCTGTTTTGTCACAAGTAGTTATGGTCACATTTTAGGAAAATTTTCTCCTCTTGCTTTGCGAAGAGCGGGTACACAACTATTTAATTATAAAATAAAACGGTTCTCCACATCATGTAGTATCTAAGGTATTAATGGCATAACTTAAATCTAAAAAAGAGTATGATGCAGAAATGAGACATTTTGAAAATTAGGAATTTTCACTGCAAACCGTAACGCTTTTTTCTTTTCTGATCGTGAATGACACCGACACAGTTTTTTCCGTCATGATATTAACAATGGTCACAGGTCAGTACTTATACTAACTTTACGAATAACTAATGAGTAGTTTTACGCCAAGAGTCAAGTCATTTTGTTTATTTTTAGATTCCAAACCATTGGAATCAATTCGAATTATACATGTAAGAAATATTTTCGTTCCCTGCCGTGCGGAGAACGGGCACGCAGCTAGTCTATATAAATAAAATCCGAGAGTAAACATTGTATGTAGCTAGGTTTGTAGGTAGGTTTGTGACCTCCGATCTTCTTGCGCGCGTCTCTCGATCGCATTGCGCCGAGACGGTTGGTCGCAGACCTACCGAATTTTGCATACGGCTTCACTAGGACAGATACTAACACGCCTCGGAGCGATTTTTTCGAAATTCGAATTAGAAAATGTTTTATTTTATGTTTTGTCCGATTTTTAGCGATTTTTCTTGCATAATACGTAATAACGCCGGTCATTGCACTCGCAATAAAACGATATTTGCATCATCGGATAGAGGAGAAAATTTTCTTTCGAAAACAGTTTGTTTTGACTATGTGTAACATATTTTGCCGATTTTTGGGAATTTTTAAAAGAATTTCTCTTTTGACGACGTTTGCGTAAAAGTAATTTTAAAACTGTTGCATCTGTCATTCTATCTGTCATAACTTTTTTATATTTCGGCGAAAGACGGAGCATATATTTCGCCCACTTTTAAAAGAAGAACGGAGGAAAAATATAAATTAGGAGATTTTTTACGAATTTTTATGTAAAGAAGGATTTTGAATTTAATAAAAGCTGTTTCAAGATTTCGGTATGATATCTTCCGCTATGGTTGTCTGGGAAACAGTAACAATGAATAAAATTGCCATTTGAAAAACATAAATAAAATGACTTTAAAATAACTGAGTTTCCACATGTTAGATCAAAATGACTTAGATTTCACGAGATTAAAACCCCTTTCGAAACTCAATCAAAATTACGGGCTCACAAACAAAACATACGCCACGCACGAAATTATTCCCTATTTTATAATACGTTGCCAGAAAAAGAATTGAATGCTGTTTTTTTCAACGATGAATTATCCAGCATTATTTTCGATATAATTTTTAAACGGGACACGTTTTCGAATCGCAGGAAATATTTTACGTGCTAAATACGCCAATCTGACAAGAGTTATGCATAAGAATGTATGGAGAGCTGTTTTAATGGCAGCCAGAAAGTGAAATGATTATCGTTTATACTAATGCGTAAATTGCAAAGAATCACCAAAGAATAAAAAACTACATTAGTGGCAAATATCTAAACCGTTTCTTTAAATTAAACATTAAAGATGGAAAAACGAAAATATATTGGTATCAGTAAAGGATACTCTTAGTAATAGTTATTAGATATGCTAGGGCAATATTGATCAAAGCACAATATACCGCGTTAATAAATATTTCGTGAAACTATTCGTTTCTTTTCGTTTTTCAACAGCCATCTTACATCACAGCTAACTAAACATTAAATAATTCTACGTCGCGTTAATATATCCCGCGGTAATTTCAACAGAAAATTCTGTACCTGAACTTTTTTTTTCTTGGAGATTCTGTTTGTCACAAGTAGTTATGATAACATTTTAGGAAAATGTTCTCTTCTTGCCTTGCGAAGAGCGGGTACACACAACTATTTAATTATAAAAAAAAACGGTTCTTCACATCATGTAGTATCTAAGGTATTAATGGTATAACTTAAATCTAAAAAAGAGTATGATGTAGAAATGAGACATTTTGAAAGTTAGAAATTTTTAGGAACCGTCACGCTTTTCTTTTTCTGATCGCCAATGACACCGACATAGTTTTTTGTTTCATAATATTAACAATGTTCTCAGATCAGTATTTATACTAACTTTACGAATAACTAATGAGTAACTTTACGCCAAGGACACCGACATAGTTTTTTGTTTCATAATATTAACAATGTTCTCAGATCAGTATTTATACTAACTTTACGAATAACTAATGAGTAACTTTACGCCAAGAGTAAAATCATGTTGTTTATTTTTAGATTCCACATTACTGGAATCAATTCGAATTATACATGCAAGAAAAAGTTTTGCTCCCTACCGTGCGGAGAACGGGTACGCAGCTAGTATATATAATAAAATCCGAGAGTAAGTTTGTGACCACAGATCTTCTTGCGCGCGTCTCTCGATCGCATTGCGCCGAGACGGTTGGTCGTAGACCCACCGAATTTTGCATACGGCTTCACTAGGACAGATCCTAACACGCCTCGGAGCGATTTTTTCGAAATTCGAATTAGAAAATGTTTTATTTTATGTTTTGTCCGATTTTTAGCGATTTTTTCTCGCATAATACGTAATAACGCCGGTAATTGCGACTCGCAAGTAAAACGATATTTGCATCATCGGATAGAGGAGAAAATTTTCTTTCGAAAACAGTTTGTTCGGACTGTGTAACATAATTTGCAGATTTTTGGGAATTTTTCAAATAATATTAAATTTGACGCTGACTTTCGTAAAATATTTTTAAAACTGCTGCATCTTGAATTCTATCCGTCATAACTTTTTTATATTTTGCCAAATGACGGAGCATACATTTCGCCCTCTTTTAAAAGAAAAACCAGAGGAAAATATAAATTAGGAGATTTTTTACGAATTTTTAAGTAAAGAAGGATTTTCATTTCAATAATAGCTGCTTAAAATTTCGGTATGATATCTTGCGGTTTGGTTGTCTTGGAAGACAGTAACAATGATTAAAATTGCCAGTTGAAAAAAATAAATAAAATTACTTTAAAATAACTGAGTTTTCGCGAAATGTGCGTCATTTTGATGTCACGAATTTAAAACCCCTTTCGAAACTCAATCAGAAAAACGGAGTCACAAGCAAAACATACGGCACGCTACGAAATAATTCCATGTTTTATATTACGTTGCCAGAAAAATAATTGAATGCTGTATTTTTCAAACAATGAATTACCCAGCATTATTTTTGAGTCTGATTTTTTAAACGGGACACGTTTTTCGAAGTCACAAGAAATATTTTGCAGGTGCTAAATACGTCAATCTGACAAGAATTATGCATAAAAATGTATGGAGAGCTGTTTTAATGGCAACGATAAAGTGAAAAGATTATCGTTTTTGCTAATGCGTAAATTGCAAAGAATCGCCAAACAATAAAAGACTACATTCGTAGCAAATATCTAAACCCTTTCTTTAAATTTAGCTTTAAAAATGGAAAAAACGAAAATATATTGGTATCAGTAAAAGATAGTATAAGTAATAGTTAGTAGATATGCTAGGGCAATACTTGATCAAAGCACAATATGCTGCATTAATAAATACTTCGTAAAACTATTCGTTTTTCAACGGCCGTCTTACATCACAGCTAGCTAAACATTAAATAATTTTAAGTCGCGTTAATATATCCCGCGGTAGTTTCCACAGAAAAGACAGTACCTGAACTTTTTTTCTTTGGAGATTCTGTTTTGTCACAAGTAGTTATGGTCATATTTTAGGAAAATTTTCACTTCTTGCCTTGCGAAGAGCGGGTACACAACTCTTAATTATAAAATAAAACGTTTCTTCACATCATTCAGTATCTAAGGTATTAATGCTATAACTTAAATCTAAAAAAAGAGTATGATGTAGAAATGAGACATTTTGAAAGTTAGAAATTTTTAGGAACCGTCAAGCTTTTCTTTTTCTGATCGCGAATGACAGGGACATAGTTTTTTGTGTCATAATATCGCAATGATCACATGTCAGTACTTATGCTAACTTTACGAATAACTATAGTGAGCAACTTTACGTCACGAATCAAATCATTTTGCCTATTTTTAGATTCCAAATTACAGGAATCAATTCGAATTAATCATGTAAGCAAAAGTTTCGTTCCCTACCGTGCGGAGAACGGGTACGCAGCTAGTAGTATTTAAATACACGTAAAATTATGTCGCATACTTTTATGTCGCATTTTTGGGACACATTTTTCAATAGAGGGTGTTGAGAGATAAAATGACATAGTCATTAAAAATACATGTGAAGCATATTCTACAGCTTACGAAATATTGTAACACTAGATTAAAGCTGTTGTGAACTAATAGTATTTAAATACATGTAAAATTATGTCGCATACTTTTATGTCCCTTTATTATGTCGCTTGTTTATGTCGCATTTTTGGGACACATTTTTCAATAAAGGGTGTTGAGAGATAAAATGACATAGTCATTAAAATAAACATTGAAACATACCTCTAATCAAAGCAGTTTTCTTCAGTAAAAATACAATAATATAGTCTTTCGTGACTTCGTGTCGCATTCACTAAACGCCAAAGAATTGTCTCCCTATACAATGTTGCCATTTCCAAATTATTAATTGCTTACGTGCTATCAACTTAGTAGTATAATGTAGAAAAAAAATTCTTGGTAGCGAAAATGATTCAGATAAATGGTTTAAAACTACAATTTTTATTGGAAAAGTTTGAGTAAAATAAATTCACTTCATAAAACTCATTTGACTACATAACTTGGCCATCCACTGTATGTTCTAAACCTGGAGTACTTATTTTAATACGTACGACAGCCACACCCACGAGGATTGGGGATACCCCAGCGCCCCGCGGAATACCGTATCTTCGGCCAGATTACAACACAAAGGACCAGTGCCCGCCCTTCATATTACATATATAGGGTGGTCCTAAACTATAAGTCAAAAATGTAAAGGGTGGCAAAGGGAACCAAGACGGTCCAGAATCACACAGCAATGTGGGGTCAATAATGTACCTGTTCATAATCACTTTGGAAGAACTATTGGTCTAAATTCTTAACCCTTTGAGGCGCAACCCTTTCCCAATGCTGGAAAAAGGGCAGCCGTTGCCATCGTTCGACTTAACAACCAGCAAGATGGCGGACGATCGAAGCGTTCATCGCGTGCCACAGATCTAGAGAAACTTTTTTGACGACAGCTGCCTGTGCGGCACAGCCAGCTGCGTCAAGAAAGGGTCTCTAGATCTGTGGCACGCGATGAACGTTTCGATCGTCTACCATCTTGCTGGTCGTTAAGTCGAGCGACGGCAACGGCTGCCCTTTTTCCAGCATAGGGCAATCTATCCAACTGTTCTTGCATTCTTCCATTTTTCAGCAGATGTCAGTGCTGTTAAAAAGAATCGTGACCATTTTTTTACGGGAAATGACGTGCTAAAAAGTAAAGGATACCCGTGGAGCTATGTCACCCACAACTATTTTTATAGAAATCAAAACTATTCTTCGTGACTGTCAACAGTCAAAACGTCAGAGTTTGGTGTTCCCAGAGCGGGAACACTGCGCGTTAAAGGGTTAATCAAGTTTCAAAAACAATAAGCTTTTCTCCGAGACTTTTATCAAAGAAACGAAACAGAATTTGCAAATTATCAATTTTAGTTACAAGTGATTTCTGTAAAAAAGTCGTTCGCTTTTAAAAAACGGTGACCGGAAAGTTCAACACTTCTTCCAAAGTGATTACTATTACCAGGCACAGGAAGACAACATTTTCGACCCCGCATTGCTTTGTAATTCTGAACCGTCTTATTCCCCTCTACCACCCTCCACATTTTTGGCATATAGTTCAGGACCACCCTGTATTTTGCGCAATTACTTCAAAATCAAGGCAGATTAGTAAAGTGAACAACTCATTTGCAGTGGCACGGACACTGATTTATCTATTTTTATTGAGGCATAAAGTTTTATTTTTTTCACTGATTAACCTAGATTGAAAAGTAATTAACGAAAGTAAATATTTAAATTAAATTAAGAAACAGGAAAGAAAATGAAGGGATATACAGTACTTATTTTGAATTAAAGTATTAAATTAAGGATATCAATAAAAAAAAATTGCTTGAATGTACTTTTAGGATTGATTTCATAAAATGTTCTGGTTATCAGATGTTTGAATTTAGAAAAAAGTAAAGTACCATTTTTTTAATTTAGTAAGAAGAGTGATCAGTGTCAGAGGAACAAATTACAGAGTTTTTATTGTATTTTTAAAGTAGAGTGATCTTTCTCAATTTCCATTTAATTTTTGCGGAAATGGCGCACTATCGGAGGTGTCACTGTAACATTTTAAATATACTTCTCCTCATACAAAATTCGAAACAAAAGAAGAAAAAAAAGCCCCCATGGCATCTGCGTGGTTTGCAGTTGTCTTGTGACACCCATAATTCGCTGGATCGTTTCGGTCAGTCGTTTGCGGCCTATCGACTGCCAATCACTCGTCAGTCCAGCTGACATTGGCCAAACAGAACTCTTCCTTTCCAGCACGGGGATGATCCCTGGTTCCATCCAACCGGCCAGATCCGAGCTTTAGCCCACTACGACCAACATAAGCAAGACCTTTTTCTTTGAGATAGTTTATTCAGCTAGTATTAATTTGTATTGTTTGTATCTATTTAATAGCAAGTCGACCATTAATCATCTATTATGGACAATCCACTACAACAAATAATCCATGATCGCTTTGCTGTTAATTTGTATCTGTTTCTTTTATTCCTATTGCGTTTGTTTATTTCCCATTTTGTGATCATCTTCATTCAGAATTTCGGACATCCGGGCTCCAATCTTGGGACATTCCTGCTAGCCGTGAGGACGGGAACTTTTCATTTCCAGCCCTGCACCAGGGAAGCGGGCCAGATCCAAGTTTCGGGCCTGCCGTCCACGACAACAGGAACGCCACCTCATCTTGGCCGACTTTTGAGCCTCGGACGCAAGTTCCGAACTGACCGATCGCGATGACGGCAGTCGTCACAACCGTCATCCCCTGCACTCGAGCGCTCGCGCAGGCTCGCAGCGAATGTCCGAGCGCACAAGGCAAGTGGCTGTGATGCCCCCACCACCTGCCCGCAATCCGGTGTTCGATGTTCCCAATCCAATGTATTACACATTCATGCATTCATGGCATCATCATGTATATCGCACAGTCAAACATTCCACATTATAATAATACACATAAACATTCTACACTCCACCCTAAATTGCAGTCGGGGTGCACACTGGACAAGAACCCCAGACAACCGATTCACGAGTAGAGAGAGAGAGATCACCCAACGCAGAGGCCACGGCGGGCCACTCAATACACGCTTACTTCATCTACATAAGGCTTCCATTGTTGTGAAAGATAGATGCACAATCCGATGCAAGCGCCGATGCTTTGTTGAAATGAACAATGCTGTTTTGAATGGTTCAGTACTCTATTGCTTCAATAATGACCGGCCCCACCATGGCCGAGTGGACAGGGCAATCAGAATGGTATCGGCTGAAGTGTGAAGGTACCGGGTTCGGGCCTCATCGTGGGGCTGTCGATCAAACGGTAGTAGTAAGCGGCGCGTTTCGTGCGGCGGAAGTGACGTCACAAGGGGGCGTGGCCGGATGACGTCACGGGCCGCGACCGGAAGTGACGTCACGAGTGGAATTGAGTTGTTTTCTTCCTGCTGCTGTTGGGCAATATTGGCCAAAATCGAGACAAACGACTGATTTTGAAATCAATTTTGTAGTATATTTGTATTTTATTTTGAAGAATTTCAATATTTGGAAACATAGAATCTTTTTTTTTAAATTCTATGGTCAAGTACATTTATGACTGATGATAAATTATTTGTTATGTGGATGTGGCTTTCCAAATCAAGCAGTCATCATGTTGTATTCAACCTTGACAGTTCAAATGACTTAAATTCGGCGGGAAAATATTTGCTGACTCATTTTTTGGTAATCTCCAAGCTTGCTTCAAGCTTAAAATGAATTAAACTGTCAAGCTTGTATTAATACATCAAATTCAAAGAAATGTCAAGCTTGATTTAAGCTTATGTGCTGTCTGGGTGTAACTTTGCCCTAACAACACAAACTTAATAATTACTGTGTACTACAAAAAAGGAGGAGATACTATGTTCATTATATATATATATATATATATATAATTATATATATATATATGTATATACTAGCTGTCTGGCCCGTTCTTCGCACGGGAAATGAATGGATTCTTTTTTATATTACGCTTTAATATAATTACTATTTATCATAATAAAAAGATATAGTAAAATTGATATTGGATAAATAATACCTGTGTTCAACAATTATGCATAAAGAATTTCATGGCGATCGTTTAACGGTGAAGAAGATGATTCAGAGCAGCACCCTCAACTGTCGAAGTATTTGCAAAATGGATAGCATCAAAATCTTTTCATGTTCAAATTTCTATGTGTACCAATCTTCATAGAAGCAGTTTAACGGTCACGATACGCTGCATTGCCATCTAGTGGCAAATTAAAAGCAATAATACGCTAAAGCGCCACAAAGGGCGAGTTAAGAAAAATGGATAATGCAAAAATATTGTGTTCAAATATGTATGTATACCAATTTTCAGAGCGGTTAGTTGAACGATCAAAAAGTTGATTGCTGAAGTGCTATCTAGTGGCGTGTTAAAATAATAAAGAGCTGCACACAGGGGCAGATTTGCCGAGTTGGGGGCCCTTTTCAAAAATTTCCTTATGTTACCCTCTTTCGAAATTTCTTTCAAAATTTACAAATTTTTAAACTTAACGAACAATTTGGGTGGCCCCTTTTTGCTGGAGGCCCGAGCGCTAGCCCCAAATGCCCCCCCGGAAATCAGGCCCTGGCTGCAGTGCCATCAAGTGATGAGTACAGCCGAATGAATACTAAAAAAGTATTCTCTCTGCTCAAATGTGTATGTATACCAATTTTTAAGGTGATTAGTCTAACGGCTTTGAAATTGGTGCGCTGCATCGGCATCTAGAGGCAAGTCATACCAAAACTGATAGCGTAAAAGTATTCTCCGTGCTCAAATATCTGTCTGTACCAATTTTCATAAATCGGTTGAACGATATTTTCATAGCAAACGGTTGAACGGTACAGAAGGCGAGTTATAGCTAAACGGATGCCGCGAAAATATTCTTTTCGTTCAAACATCTATGTTTACGAATTTCCATGGCGATCAGTTGAACGGTCTTGAAGTTATTGGTTTCAAGTGACATCTAGTGGCAAGTTATATCAAAATGGATAACGCTAAAATATTCTCCATGTTCAAATATCTATCTATACCAGTTTTCATAGCGATCAGTTGAACAGTCTTTAAATGCCGCTGCGCCAGCTATTGGCGAGTTAAGGTAATGATGTGCTACAGCACAATGGAGTAGCTGTTTATAGCAAAATGGATAACACGAAAATATTCTCCGTGTTCAAGTAGCTATGTATACCAATTTTCTTAGCGATCAATTGTCCGGTCAAGAAGTTGGTGCACTGCATTGCCATCTAATGACGAGTTAAAGTAATAATGCGCTGCAGTGCCATCTAGTAGTGAGTAACAGCTAAATGAATAGTTAGAATATATTCTGCTTACTCAAATGTGTGAGTATAAAATTTTTTATGGCGATTGGTTTAGAAGTTGATGCACTGCAGCGCCATTTTGCGGCAAGTTATAGCAAAACGGATAGCGTAAAATATTCTCCATGTTCATATATCCATTAGGGTGGATCGAAACAAATTTTTTTCGGAATTTCAAAACCTACCTACGCGGAAAAGATGTTCTACAGTATGAAGATAAAGGGAAAAATAATAAAAAATTTAATTTTAAAATTTAATACTGCCGCAAGGCGGTTGAATTTTCCCAAAAAATAGGACGTTTTTAAGAAAAGACATGGTTTGCCCTGTATTTGGCTCTGGCTGTGATATGCCAAGTAATATGCTTCCAACTTACGAACATGTAATAAGATGTGTATGCTGGCTTTCAAAACAATACAACTGCATCTACTAAACAATGGAACTGCATTTCCTCCTCGTGTGAAAAAGTTGCTAATAAGTTAAAAGAGATCTGTAAACGAGCTTCAATCCCAATAATGGACCACTACAGCATTTTAAGAAAAATACGTTCTTACCACGACAAATATCGCTCCCTTCTGAAATCTTACAAAGCAAGAAAAAATACTGAGAATTATTGTAAGCAAATGGATACTTTTCGAAAGAAAGCAAATTTTCTATTTGATATATCGGCATGCATTTGTAAATCGTTTGAAAGTTGCTGCTGTAATAAAGAACGGAAGGTACCAATAAAGGACCGTGAATTTCTATTAGACCAGCGAACTGAGAGCAAGATGGTAATTGAATCACTGGATCAGAAAGTCACTTTCAAAAGAATTAAGGCTGCTAAATGAAAATTCAAACAAGAGCGATATGAGGAGATAAATAAAACACTGACTAATGCTTCTTTCAGCTCAATGGACTTGAATGATGAATGTAAATTGAAGCGGCGTAAGTGCGAGCATACAGACTTTTCTTCACTAACAGATATCGCTGAAAATCCTAACACTGTAGCCGATGCAATACCTGTAGCAACAAAATTTACTGCTGTATCTAGAACATTATATAGATTTGGAATTTCCGACAGAGCAGGCGCTGCCATCTTGTCAGCTACACTTCAAGACGTAGGAATTATTTCACAAGGAAACATATTGAATGTTGTTGACAGAAATAAAATTCGACGATTGAGATCTAAGAGCAGAACTACTCTAACGTCTCAGCCAGTTCTAACTGAATATAATTATGACCAGTTTGGTTTGTACTTCGATGGACGCAAAGACAGGACACTAACAATGGAAGACAATAGAAGAACAGTGATAATAGAAGAACACATAAGCTTGATAAAAGAACCTGGTTCAAAGTACATCGGACACGTATTTGTAAATTGCGGGAGAGCGCAAATTATTGGAAAACAAATACTTGAATTTCTGTCCCGTATTGGCAATAACATAGATGTAACAAAGTTGATTGCGATCGCTTGTGATGGAACATCTGTCAACACAGGTGTCAAAGGGGGTATTATCCGAATCATGGAACTAATCCTTAAGCGTCCACTTCAGTGGTTTGTGTGCCAATTGCACGCAAACGAGCTACCACTACGTCACCTTTTCACTTATTTAGATGGACCCACGGCTGGACCCAGAAGTTTCACTGGCGAAATTGGAAAATTACTGGCCGGATGCGAAAAGCTATCCGTAGCTACATTCACGCCAATACGATGTACACTAAGGGAAGTGACTAATAAAAAGGATCAGGGCCGATCCCAGAAGAAAATCTTGGGGGGGGGGGGGGGGTGAAGAGAAGTAAATTGCCGACTGAAAAAACAAATTTGCCGATTCAGTTTCCAAGTTGGTCACCTTCCTATATTAGACAGTTTTTCGACGAACAGAACGTACCCATAACATAGAAACAGCATAAATACCTCTGTAAGTTGTACAGAGGGAGCCGCTAACGTTCGACTTTCAGAGGATTCACATTATTTACGCATTAATGATCAGTCTGGTTTTTACATTAATAAATTGCAGAGGGCGGATTTTTCTACAAAAAGGCTAGATTATTATCACTTTGTCAATAAAACTCCACATTTTTGTTGGGGAGGAATGGTTACATTCCTGACTCTGTCACAAGTAATTAAATTTTCATAAAATATTCATAACTTTTAATTGAGTCATAAAATACTATCTCCGGACTGAAGAAAATATTTGCTTATCCGTATGCGACAAAACTATCAGGCCAAATTTGGGTTGGCGAAAATGAGTTTGGGGGTACCCTGAATGGAGTCTTTACATTAACTTAAAAAAAGGAAAGGAAGCCATACAGAGAGCACTGTTTATACTTTCAACACTGTCTTATTTGCGTATATACTATTGTATGCCTGCCAATTCTACTGGATTTTTCAGGAGAGTACTAGATTTTGATGGTTTCTCCTGGTCTCCTGATTTTACATTAAATCTCCTGGTTTTCTAACATTTTGAAGCTTTAATAATCGATACATTTATTTCTCCACCAATTCTGAAAGATTACCGCTCTCTGGGTCTATTCATTCAATATAGACAAATATACCATGGTATTTTGGTCCAATAATAAAGGTTTGTGCTTATATTTATAACACATTTGTGAGCGATTCTTGAAGTTTTCAGAATTCGATGGCAAATCGTTTAATTGTAACATTTTTTGAGGTCAAAGTTCCAAAATTTTACTACTTCTTTTAGTCTTAGATTTTGTAAAATTTCGAACATTTGAGAAAAACTTGTGAATGTAAAGAAACATACACGTTTTATTCATTTTATGTTAAAAGAATTCTATTTCTGAGCTCTTTTACAAATTCTATTTTTAATATCTCGACCTTATGTGTGATTAAAATTTCAAACATAAGCTGTCATAAAAAGCTTTTCACTTTAAAAACCATAACTGTGTCGTGTTATGTCAAATTTTATTTTTTTAAAAATTATACATAAAATAAATGGCGAAATTTAATGTGTGAAAAAATTTCGAAGAATATTTTGTGACTTAGATAAGTAATTATGACTTTAAGATTATGATACCACATAAATATACTGGATTTTCTTAGCTAGATGTTGGCTGGAATACTATTGCACGACGAACAGTTAACTGTTTGCTCCCGGCGTTGTTAACGACGCGATGGCAGAGATTCCTCCTTTCTGCGTCCATCGTTGCTTTCCGGCATGAGTCTTAGAATGTTTCTGCTCTGGCCACAGCCTTGCACAAGCGCATGGCTGGGCCATGCCAGGGCATTCAAAGACCCATGCCGGAAAGCAACGATTTATACAGGAGGGAGAATTTTCTGCCATTGTATCTTAGCAACGACGGTAGTGAACAGGTTAAAGCAAACAAGAAACTAAAATATTGTTTTAACTACTGCTCTTAAAGCGTAATCTATGAGTGTTATTTTGCTAGCCCTGCATAGGTATCAACGCTACGTCCACCCATGCCGATGGATAGAATGCCCTCATAAACCTCAATAATAAATACCAATTTCGTTTTGCTTGAAGTGGATGAACGTTTCTAAAATGTACTCTAAACATTCTCTGCCCATAGGCTGCAAAGCATTGGAATTATTTTGTGTGTTCCTGTAAAAGAACTATAAATGGTACCTACATCCTTTTCAATAGGGTACATGGTACGGTAATTTTCATTATCACATAAAAATTCGATCGATGGATATATGCGGCAGTTACAGCACGGGCAGACAAACTGAAAGCATAAACATTTCAAGTTCTTTGGAAAGCGTTAAAAAATAAAGGCTTAACAAGAATGTGAGGCTTAAAGGGGAAAAAATGGAATAAGGAAAGTAATTCTAGCTCGAAAAGTTAATTTTCCCTGTAATTTAAGAGAAAATGGAAAATTAAGCATATTGATTTCGAAGCTCCTAAGGTCGCGACTCCCCACTATTTGCTATGCCATGTCTTCCTATTTTAACGGGCCTTTGATCTATACGCTTGCATTTTATCTCTTATAACTGGCCTATTATTTTTCTAAAATCAAATTAAATTACAAAATTCGGGTTGTTTCTATATGAATGATATGAAAGTAAATTATTATAAAATAGTACAAATATAATCTAATCGGCGATGACCTTTTTCTTGGATTTGACGGAGCTCCAACAGTTTGTATGGAAATTCTCTTTTCATTATGACAGTTATTTCGCGTTCTTCTTTTAGTCATTATCGAAGCAACTACATATCACATTTTGTGCACTGCACTTTTTGTCATTTTCTTTTGTTTACAACTACTATATGTTTCATGTTTTTGTGTACAACTGGTTTCAAACTTGTCTTAAATGCACACTGAAGCAAACTTTTACTTCATTTTATTAAATGCTAGAGATTTTTTTATTTTTTTATTTTTACCAAATTGATGTATTAATAATATCTTAAAAGCTAAATATGGTTTTCTTCTAATCAAAGTATGCTTAGATTCCAAGGTATGCCAAGGCTCCAAGTATATGTTTGACTTTGGCTCGGTTGCTGTCTAGCTAACCGGAATAGGGGGCTACTGTTCAAAGTGAATTTCTTTTTCCCATGCATTTCAAAGAAGCAAAGAAAATACATCTATTTCCCAGAAAAGACCACGCTGGACCAAAGGGTGGTGACAGCCTCAGGCCAGTTGCGGCCTTCTTGCGATATTTTTACTTCTTACAGAATGGTATTTCTTAATTTGTCTCAGGGCAATATATAAGACTGCAACATTTTCGTTGTTGTTGTTGCTAATGCCCTCTCGCAACCGCGGGACGGTGCCAGATCCCCCATATAGGCAGGCGATGGGCGGAAGGGGAGTCTTCCATTTTAATGAGCTCCAGTCGGAGGAAGTCCGACTCAGCTCGGAGTCCTCTAATTTTGAACCAATTCCAGAGGAGGGACCCAACCCCCCTGAAATCGGCACCCCCAGAGGTATCGTTTAACAACTTGGAGGACATTGGAGCCACGACGGATTTTACGTGCACCAGCTCCCATTAGCGTACACGCTCCAACAGCAGTCGAGCCGAGAGGAGGTTGACCCTCCCAAGCACGGGCCAAGCTGGATGCTGCTTCCCTTGCCGTGTTCTAATTGGAACTGAGTTTAGCGCCCCGACCACTGCGGGACAAAACATTCTCGTTCTCATCCTCAGTATTTCTGCCATAGAGATGTGCACAGAAGATTCTTAATTAGATTACTATGGACATGTGAGATGACTATTTGCATAGGGAAAAATGCCGAGACAGGTGCTATGGGATGTATGTGGTGTCAATTGCAAAGAGCTGATTTTCCGACTCCTCCTTCTGTGTATCTGGCCTCCCAGTGCCGAGCGCTCTTTATACATTCCCACTTCTTTCTTTTGACTGATGCGAATGAGAAAGGAATTTCTCACTCGGTTTGGTATGTATTGGAAGTACTAGGACGTCAAAGGGACAAAAGTTAGGAAAAGTGCCGATTAAAAACTCTTTTGAATACTAAAATGAGAAGTTTTGGAATAGCAATTTTGCCGACTGCATTTTAAGTGGGGGGGGGTGTCTCACCCCCCCGTGGGATCGGCCCTGAAAAGGATTTAAGTACTGATCAACTGTACCTTATGGAAATTTGTGAAGCAATCAACTGTGGACATTGCAGCGAAAGTCGTTCAAAGAGAAACCCAGGAAAACTTTGTCACTCAAGGTGGCTTACAACTGCAAATAGAATTCTCAGACTCTATATAGCTAACGGAAATCCGTCCGAGGCTTTAGTGATTCTAACGACATTCATCCTAAACGTCTATGCCCCTATGTGGTTCAACATCAAGACAAAACCATCGGTAATCTATGGTGCACAACATTTACATCAGTCAATCGTTTTATCGCGTTATTTGTCCAGTGATTTGAAGGCCGTATCGACACTGTTATTCAAAGAAACGGGTTTTTTGGCCATCCTGAAAATATCCTTATATCGATGCTAGCTTACAACAGAAGTCATATAAAGGAATTGGCACTTAGGAGAATTCTGGAAGCGCGCAATGTCAAACAGTCTAATGCAACCACAACCACTGCAACGAATAATATTCGTGTCTTCAATTTACCAGATTTTGACCTTTGTGCAACGGATTGTGTGGATTTGATTAAGTGGGAATATGTAACAGAGCCTCCACTTACTGAACAATTTAGTGATGACATGATTTTAGAAGCTACAAGAAACCCAACAATTATTCCAGAGGCAGTACTACCTGCTATCACAGGGTTTCCCTGCCATACTCAGGCTACAGAACGAATATTTAAAATAGTCACTGAAGCATCTGCTGCTGTCTGTGGACCCTCCAGAAGAGATGGTTTAATAAGAAATCGTCTCGAATCACGAAACCTCATGCCAGTTTTCAACACCAAACGGGATTACCGCCCACTGTAATTTTCATAGGTTTTTTCTAGGTTTGTTTTGAGTAACTATTTAAGTAAGATATAAAAGTATCAAAAGTGTCTTTTTATGTAGTCATTTAGTATGTCTTCTCATTTCAAAAACATTAAGTAGCACCAAATTGTCTTTTTATTTTTAACAAAAATCACGCTAGCTTTTTAAAATAAAGAGACATAATATCTAAATTTCATCTCCCTCGAGACAGAGCTTAATCTAAAATGTAATTTTTTGCTTTATTTTTCCAATACTTTATGCATCATAGAATATCTTTTCTGCATAGGTATGTTCTGTTAAGCAATAATCTTGTTTTCTCCATGGATGAGCAAAATTTAGTCATATTCCCCTTTTTTTTCGAAAATTCAACCGCCTTGCGACAGCATTAAATTTTAAATTTCAATTTTAAAATTATTTTTCCCTTTATCTCCATACTATAGAACATATTTTCCGCATAGGTAGGTTCTGATTAACATTATTTTTATTTTCACCATATAAAAGCAAATTTCACTCTTTTTCTCGTTTTTTAGGGAAATTTAAACCCCCTTGCGGCAGCATTAAATTTTAAATTAAAATTTTTTGTTATTTTTCCCTTTATCTCCATACTACAGAACATCTTTTCCGCATAGGTAGGTTTTGAAATTCCGAAAAAAGTTTTTTCGATCCACCCTAATTCCATGTGTACCAATTGTCATCAAAATTAGTTGGCCGGTATTTTCACAGCAAGCGCTTAAATGAAATAGAATTCGGCGTTCTGCAGCACCATCTAGCGGCAAGTTACAGCATAATGGATAGTGTAAAAATATTCTACTTCTTCAAATATCCGTGTGTACCAATCTTCATCAAAATTGGTTGAACGGTACTTGCATACGAAGCGGTCGAACGGAATAGAATTCGATGTACTGCAGCGCCATCTAGCAGCAAGTCATGGCAAAACGGATAGTGTAAAAATATTTTCCGTGTTCAAATATCCATACGTATACCAATTTTTGCCAAAAGCGGTTGAACCTTATTTTCATAGCAAGAGGGTTGAACGGAATATAATTCGACGTTATGCAACGTCATCTAGCGGCAAGTTATGGCAAAAGGGATAAGGTAAAAATATTCTACGTCTTCAAATATCCGTGTGTACCAATTTTCATCAAAACCGGTCGAACGGCACTTCCATAGCGAGCGGTCGAACGGAATAGAATTCGATGTACTGCAGCGCCACCTAGCGGCGAGCTAGAGGAAAATGGATAGCATAAAAACGTTCTCAGTGTTCAAATATCCTTAAATGGCAATTTTTATCAAAATTGGTTGAATGGTATTTTCATAGCAAGCGATCCAACGGAATAGAATTCGACACTCTGCAGCGCCACCTAGCGGCAAGTTGTAGCAAAATGGATTGCGTAAAAATATTCTCCGTATTCCAATATCCATAAATGGCAATTTTTATCAAAATTGGTTGAATGGTATTTTCATAGCAAGCGGTCCAACGGAATAGAATTCGACACTCTGCAGCGCCACCTAGCGGCAAGTTATATCAAAATGGATTGCATAAAAATATTCTCCTTGTTCAAATATTCATACGTACCAATTTTCGTTAAGATAAGTTAAACGGTATTTTCATAGCAAGCGGTTGAATAGTATTCGACGTTCTGCAGCGCCAGCTAGCGGCGAGCTAGAGTAAAATAGATAGCATAAAAACCTCCTCCGTGAGAAAAGACTTAAGTGTACAAATTTCAGGGTGATCGGTCAAACGGTTTTGGAGTTTTTCAACGTCCCACACACCCACATACATACACACACACAAACATTCATTTTTATATATATAGAAGATACATATACAAAATATTGCATAAATTGTGCTTTACTTATTAATTAAATTATAAATAAATAATTAATAAGTAAAAAATAATGAATATTACTGCAAAAATGACATAGCCCATAGGAAAAAAAAATATATATCAGAATCAGAGTGCCGAAACAGTATGAAATTCGAAATGCAATGAACCAAATTATACCAGAATATACATTTACAGTGGAACTTCCCGGGTGCGACCACTCTCCGTTCCTCGAAAAAGCGGTCGTTAAGAGAGGTGGTAAGTACAATATTTTGATAGACAAAAAAAAAGTGCTAAAAAATATTGTTTGCTTTGTTATTTATGAAACTGCATTCTTACACATAAGCAATTATACATACATATTTTTAAAACTTAAATTAAAAAAAAAAATTAAAACTTTCGGACTGTTTCATTCTTTGTCCTCATTTTTAGATTACTTCTGCCTCTGCCTTATTTTTCCCCTCTGCTACGAGAGGACTCATCCTGATATTCTTTATGCATTCTGAGTTCGCCATAATAAAATCTATTTGCTTTAACCCTTTGAGGCGCAACCCTTTCCGTATGCTGAAAAAAGGGGCAGCCGCTGCCATCGCTCGACTTAACTACCAGCAAGATGGCGGACGATTCGAAACGTTCATCGCGTGCCACAGATCTAGAGACCCTTTTTTGACGACAGCTGGCTGTGCGCGGGCACAGCCAGCTGCGTCAAGGCAATCCGCATCGGGCAGATATAGATATTCAGCATCGGGCAATCTATTCAGCTGTTCCTAGCATTCTTCAGCAGATGTCAGTGCTGTTAAAACTAATCGTGACCATTTTTTTACGGGAAAGGACGTGCTAAAAAGTAAAGGATACTCGTGGGGCTATGTCACCCACAACTATTTTTATAGAAATCAAAACTATTCTTCGTGACTGTCAACAGTCTAAACGTCAGAGTTTGGTGTTCCCAGAGCGGGAACACTGCGCGTTAAAGGGTTAATCAAGTTTCAAAAACAATAAGCTTTTCTCCGAGACTTTTATCAAAGAAACGAAACAGAATTTGCAAATTATCAATTTTAGTTACAAGTGATTTCTGTAAAAAAGTCGTTCGCTTTTAAAAAACGATGGCCGGAAAGTTCAACACTTCTTCCAAAGTGATTACTATTACCAGGCACAGGAAGACAACATTTTCGACCCCGCATTGCTTTGTAATTCGGAACCGTCTTAATCCTCTCTACCACCCTTCACATTTTTGGCATATAGTTCAGGACCACCCTGTATTTTGCGCAATTACCTCAAAATCAAGGCAGATCGGTAAAGTGAACAATTCATTAGCAGTGGCACGGACATTGATTTATCTATTTTTATTGAGGCACCTAAAAAAGTTTTATTTTTTTCACTGATTAACCTAGATTGAAAAGTAATTAACGAAAGTAAATATTTAAATTAAATTAAGTAACAGGAATGAAAATGAAACGGATATACAGTACTTATTTTGAATTAAAGTATTAAATTAAGGATATCAATAAAAAAAATTGCTTGAATGTACTTTTAGGATTGATTTCATAAAATGTTCTGGTTATCAGATGTTTGAATTTAGAAAAAAGTAAAGTACCATTTTTTTAATTTAGTAAGAAGAGTGATCAGTGCCAGAGGAACAAATTACAGAGTTTTTATTGTATTTTTAAAGTAGAGTGATATTTCTCAATTTCCATTTAATTTTTGCGGAAGTGACGCACTATCAGAGGTGTCACTGTAACATTTTAAATATACTTCTCCTCATGCAAAATTCGAAACAAAAGAAGAAAAAAAAGCCCCCATGGCATCTGCGTGGTTTGCAGTTGTCTTGTGACACCCATAATTCGCTGGATTGTTTCGGTCAGTCGTTTGCGGCCAATCGACTGCCAATCACTCGTCAGTCCAGCTGACATTGGCCAAACAGAACTCTTCCTTTCCAGCACGGGGATGATCCCTGGTTCCATCCAACCGGCCAGATCCGAGCTTTAGCCCACTACGACCAACATAAGCAAGACCTTTTTCTTTGAGATAGTTTATTCAGCTAGTATTAATTTGTATTGTTTGTATCTATCTAATAGCAAATCGACCATTAATCATCTATTATGGACAATCCACTACAACAAATAATCCATGATCGCTTTGCTGTTAATTTGTATCTGTTTCTTTTATTCCTATTGCGTTTGTTTATTTCCCATTTTGTGATCATCTTCATTCAGAATTTCGGACATCCGGGCTCCAATCTTGGGACATTCCTGCTAGCCGTGAGGACGGGAACTTTTCATTTCCAGCCCTGCACCAGGGAAGCGGGCCAGATCCAAGTTTCGGGCCTGCCGTCCACGACAACAGGAACGCCACCTCATCTTGGCCGACTTTTGAGCCTCGGACGCAAGTTCCGAACTGACCGATCGCGATGACGGCAGTCGTCACAACCGTCATCCCCTGCACTCGAGCGCTCGCGCAGGCTCGCAGCGAATGTCCGAGCGCACAAGGCAAGTGGCTGTGATGCCCCCACCACCTGCCCGCAATCCGGTGTTCGATGTTCCCAATCCAATGTATTACACATTCATGCATTCATGGCATCATCATGTATATCGCACACTCAAACATTCCACATTATAATAATACACATAAACATTCTACACTCCACCCTAAATTGCAGTTGGGGTGCACACTGGACAAGAACCCCAGACAACCGATTCACGAGTAGAGAGAGAGAGATCACCCAACGCAGAGGCCACGGCGGGCCACTCAATACACGCTTACTTCATCTACATAAGGCTTCCATTGTTGTGAAAGATAGATGCACAATCCCATGCAAGCGCCGATGCTTTGTTGAAATGAACAATGCTGTTTTGAATGGTTCAGTACTCTATTGCTTCAATAATGACCGGCCCCACCATGGCCGAGTGGACAGGGCAATCAGAATGGTAACGGCTGAAGTGTGAAGGTCCCGGGTTCGGGCCTTATCGCGGGGCTGTCGATCAAACGGTAGTAGTAAGCGGCGCGTTTCGTGCGGCGGAAGTGACGTCTCAGGGGGGCGTGTCCGTATGACGTCACGGCCGCGACCGGAAGTGACGTCACGAGTGGAGTGGAGTTGTTTTCTTCCTGCTGCTGTTGGGCAATATTGGCCAAATCGAGACAAACGACTGATTTTGAAATCAATTTTGTAGTATATTTGTATTTTATTTTGAAGAACTTCAATATTTGGAAATATAGAATCTTTTTTTAAAAATTCTATGATCAAGTACATTTATGACTGATGATAAATTATTTGTTATGTGGGTGTGGCTTTCCAAATCAAGCAGTCATCAAGTTGTATTCAAGCTTGACAGTTCAAATGACTTAAATTCGGCAGGAAAATATTTGCTGACTCATTTTTTGTAATCTCCAAGCTTGCTTCAGGCTTAAAATGAATTAAACTGTCAAGCTTGTATTAATACATCAAATTCAAAGAAATGTCAAGCTTGATTTAAGCTTATGTGCTGTCTGGGTGTAACTTTGCCCTAACAACACAAACTTAATAATTACTGTGTACTACAAAAAAGGAGGAGATACTATGTTCATTATATATATATATATATATATATATATATACTAGCTGTCTGGCCCGTTCTTCGCACGGGAATGAATGGATTCTTTTTTTATATTACGCTTTAATATAATTAATATTTATCATAATAAAAAGATATAGCAAAATTGATATTGGATAAATATTACCTGTGTTCAACAATTATGCGTAAAGAATTTCATGGCGATCGTTTGAACGGTGAAGAAGATGATTCGGAGCAGCACCCTCAACTGTCGAAGTTTTTGCAAAATGGGTAGCATCAAAATCTTTTCATGTTCAAATTTCCATGTGTACCAATCTTCATAGAAGCAGTTTAACGGTCACGATACGCTGCATCGCCATCTAGTGGCAAATTAAAAGCAATAATACGCTAAAGCGCCACAAAGGGCGAGTTAAGAAAAATGGATAACGCAAAAATATTGTGTTCAAATATGTATGTATACCAATTTTAAGAGCGGTTAGTTGAACGATCAAAAAGTTGATTGCTGAAGTGCTATCTAGTGCCGTGTTAAAATAATAAAGTGCTGCACACAGGGGCAGATTTGCCGAGTTGGGGGCCCTTGTCAAAAACTTCCTTAGGTTACCCTCTTTCAAAACTCCTTTCAAAATTTACAAATTTTTAAACTTAACGAACAATTTGCGTGGCCCCTTTTTGTTGGAGGCCCGAGCGCTAGCCCCAAATGCCCTCCCGGAAATCAGGCCCTGGCTGCAGTGCCATCAAAAGATGAGTACAGCCGAATGAATACTAAAAAAATATTCTGTCTGCTCAAATGTGTATGTATACCAATTTTTAAGGTGATTAGTCGAACGGCTTTGAAGTTGGTGCGTTGTATCGGCATCTAGATGCAAGTCATAGCAAAACTGATAGCGTAAAAGTATTCTCCGTGCTCAAATATCTGTGTGTACCAATTTTCATAAATCGTTTGAACGGTATTTTCATAGCAAACGGTTGGACGGTACAGAAGGCGAGTTATAGCTAAACGGATGCCGGAAAAATATTCTTTTCGTTCAAACATCTATGTTTACGAATTTCCATGGCGCACAGTTGAACGGTCTTGAAGTTATTGGTTTGAAGTGACATCTAGTGGGAAGTTATAGCAAAATGGATAACGCTAAAATATTCTTCGTGTTCAAATATCTATCTATACCAGTTTTCATAGCGATTAGTTGAACAGTCTTTATATGCCGCTGCGCCAGGTATTGGCAAGTTAAGGTAATGATGTGCTACAGCACAATGGAGTAGCGTGTGAGAAAAATAAAAATATGTTAAATACATCGATTTTTTTCCTTTCGCTAGAAATTTACAGCTCGATTGTGCAAGGCAGCATTGTGGTCGAATCAATTAAATACTTTTTTTAACAGCAAAGAGAAAACAATATTTTACACGCTCAGCAAAATGGCTAGAGCGAGCCCTGCATTAAACCAGCAGTGGCTACGGAAAACTTTCCAAATGGTGGTGGGGGGGGGGAGCAAAAAGTGTTGCAAATCATTTTATCGCTGACGGATCATTTTAATGTTTTCTTCTGTTCATTTTTAATCCTCACCCCAGGTTTAACCCGTTCTCTCTCAGCATTGAAAAAGATTTCTGTGATCCGTGCTTCTAGCTTCCAAGCATGGGTCTTCAAATACTCCGGTGGAACATTCAAACACCACTGCTTTGAAATCAACATGGTCACAGAAGGGGAGTCTCCTCCGTTGAGTCGTTTCCATGACTGAGAGCGAACTGGTAAAACTTGGATTTTTTTAACAGCCCGTTAAACTTTCTATCAACAGCACATATTTTCAGGTCCATAAGTGCTCAAGGGGGGAAGGGATCGCCTCATTGCTCCTCCCTTCGGATTGGACCAGGGTCGTAGCCAAGGGGAAGGGTTAAGGGGGGTCATAACCCCCCCTTACCATGAGGAATTTTTTGCTATACAAAATGTATATTCTTCACTACATTATCACACACACGTATACATATATATGAATTGTAGTAGTCGTAACCCCCCCCCTCCCATGAAAAATTTCTGGCTACGCCCCTGACTCTGGATTAAAAGAATACAAGATCATTCAGCTATCATAGCAGGCGTGATTTTCTATCTAAAATTTTGAAACTTCATTATTCTCTAAAGTAGAGATTTGAACAAGCCATTCTGCCGCGTCATCTTGTAGTACATTTACTACACTCAAAGTACAGAGGTGAATATTTAAATTATAAGAATGAAGGGAAGCGTGGTTAAGAGAAACTAAGTCTGATTTTATAACATGAGGTATTAATTCTTAATTAAAAGAAGACCCAATTCCCATATCTATTTTACAGAAAAAATAGTCATAACTGTCAAGGCTGATAAATGATGAAAAGTGTGCCAAAGTTTGTGAAATTTCTAATGATTTTTGCTCATTAACTGTACACATCCAGATTACTTGTACAACACCTCTTCGTCCAGCACGCAGTGCTCCTATAGAAATATTTTTTTCAACCTTATCTTTTGTACTTTTAACAAATACACTTTTTAAAACTGGTTTATTGCTATGATAAGGTACCAGAAATTAGATTATGCAGAAATTGCAGAATTGAGTGGAATTTTAAATTTTAGCCAAATAAAAAATTTTAGCATTTCAGTTTATTTAAAATTCGATGAGCTTATTTTAACTGTATCAGGTCTTACGATATGTATCTATGTAATCCATTTTTAAATGAATTGGGTAAGATTCTTTATGATTTAGAATAATCATTAATAGTTAAAGAAAATTAGTTAAAAAAAGAAAGATTGATCAGTTAGTCCTCGCGCCCACTCACTTAATGGAGGCTGTTGGCGACATCACATGACATTACGTTTCAACTAAATTAAAATACAGCATATATCGTCAAACACACACACGGAAAAAAATTGTAAATTTAGAGTTATCGTCCATTTATTTCATTTTTTCACACGAATATGGGTGTGCTAATGATGTTCTTCGTCTTCTTTTTTTTAAACACATTTTCTTACACTGGCAGGTGCTTTTAAGATAGTTTTGAGTCATTATGGGTCTGGTATGACCGAAGTGTATATAAAGGTGCATAGACAGTAATGAGAGACGGCCCGAGGGGCGTGCGGGGCCCCAGGTGAAGCGCAAGAGCGGGGCCTCTTCTCTATCATGTATTTTGAGATAGCAATAAAATGGCCCAGGAGCGGGGCCTCTATATATGCGCGGGACCTTAGGCGATCGCCTACATTCGCACCCCCCTTGAGCCGGCCCTGCAGTAATGCTTAGAATTTTTAGATACGTCAGTCTTTTTCAATTCTCTATTCTAAGGAAGTGGGGATCGTCGCGTCGGCCCCGAGCTTCCGTTTCGCGCCGGTGCTATTTTTTTCGCTTTTGTATTGTACCCTGCTTGTCCCAATGTGTGTTTTAAAAATGTTTTATAAAGCTCATTGAAATTTTAATCTTTATCTAGTTTAGATACTGGAGCCATTATTCAGCATACAACATACATAGTCCCCCACCTTTCAAATGTTGCGTTGCGAAATTGCGGGTTTAGGTCCTCTGGTTGTATAGAGTACCGGCCCATTCGACCACCGGCCCATCGGGCGATCGCCCGACCGCCCGATGGCCCAGTCCGGCCCTGAATATACTACTTTCATTTTGACTTCTTGACTTCAGTCTCAAATCTTCAGTCACCAGTTTAACATTTCTTCAGCAGGTGATAAATACTATCCCTGGCAGGGATCCATCAATATTTCTCTAGGCAGGGATATTACATTCTTCAGCAGGGGACGATCCCCGTCAATTCGCACCCTGACTATGTAAGCCCTTTGCGATCGTGTGTCTAATTTCATCCACTAAAGCTGTTTTACTGTTCCGGGGGTCATACGTTTGCTCTCATCCACCACACTCTGCGACAGGTCCGTCTTCCACTGAAGGATTAATGCAATTTTGTGAGTGGGGCGGTTAGTTGGAAGATTCACAAACACATCCATTTTGTGGAAGTAAGATATAGGGTCTTTTACATTAATTTCTTTTATTTTCGGAAGGGTCGGCCGCCCCCTATGCCCCCCCTTTAACTCTTTGAAGCGCAGCCATTTCCCAATGTCAAAAAAGTGCCGCCGTTACAATTGCCACACAGCTAATTGTGTCAAAATTGTTCTTTAGCTCTGTGGCACGCACTGGCCGAATCGATCGACCACCATCTTGCTGGTAGCTAAATTGTGTGATGGTAACGACGGCACTTTTTCGACATTGGAAAGTTTATCTAGATGTCCTCCTTAACCCTTTAACGCGCAGTGTTCCCGCTCTGGGAACACCAAACTCTGACGTTTTGACAGTTGCCAGTCACGAAGAATAGATTGGATTTCTGTAAAAATAGTTGCGGGTGACATAGCTCCACGAGGATCCTTTACTTTTTTAGCACGTCATTTCCTGTCAAAAAATGGTCACGATTATTTTTAACAGCACTGACATCTGCTGAAAAATGGAAGAATGCGAGAACAGCTGCATAGATTGCCCGATGCTGAAAAAGGGCAGCCGTTGCCATCGCTCGACTTCACTACCAGCAAGAT
This sequence comes from Cheiracanthium punctorium, assembly GCA_038373885.1. Taxonomy (NCBI): domain Eukaryota; kingdom Metazoa; phylum Arthropoda; class Arachnida; order Araneae; family Cheiracanthiidae; genus Cheiracanthium; species Cheiracanthium punctorium. Next base: position 53,335 of record JAWZYV010015379.1, read on the forward strand.
GGCGGACGATCGAAACGCTCATCACGTGCCACAGATCTAGAGACCCTTTTTTGACGGCAGCTAGCAGGGTCTCTAGATCTGTGGCACGCGATGAGCGTTTCGATCGTCCGCCATCTTGCTGGTAGTTAAGTCGAGTGATGGCAACGGCTGCCCTTTTTACTTCCTTGTACGTAGTATAAGGAAGTAATGTGATCCCGAAAAATTTTGGGGCCCAAATCTTCGACAAAAAAAAAAAAACCGATTTTGACTACCTCTAAATTGAATTTAAAAATTTTTTTCGATGCATCTCATCGTAGGCTAGCATGCACGATCATATTAACGCGTCTGCAACTCATTTTGACCAGCGGCGAGTTTATTGTGGTCAATTTTTCCATGCCGTCTGTACGTACGGTACGTACGTATGTATGTAACTCGCATATCTCAAAAACTATGGGTCGTAGAATGTTGAGATTTGATATTTAGGATTGTTCTATGATCTAGTTGTGCACCTCCCCTTTTGGTCGCAATCGAATGAATAGTTTTATGTACAGGACCGCCCAAAAGATTCGAAATACATTACGCTCTATGGGACCGAAAATCATTAAAACTCGCTTATCTCAAAAACTATTAGGCGTAGAATGTCGAAACTTCATATTTTGGATAGTTGTAACATCTAGTTGTGCACCTCCCTTTTGGTTCCATTCGATTGGATAGATTATCTACAGGACCGCCCAAAACATTCGAAATACATTACGCTCAATGGGCCGAAATTCATTAAACTCGCATATCTCAAAAACTATTAGGCGTAGAATGTTGAAACTTGTTGTAACATCTAGTTGTGCACCTCCCCTTTCGGTTCCATTCGACTGGATAGTTTATCTACAGAACCGCCTAAAAGATTCGAAATACATTACGCTCTATGGGCCGAAATACATCAAAGCGTTTTTTAGAGGTATTGGGCTATTTCAAACGACTCAGAAGTGATATATGCTGTAAAGAGTTAGAAAATGAATTTCTCCATTAAAAAAAGTGTGTTTATCATTTACAGTTCTGCTACAGGAACACTCAAAAGATTTACAATACATTACGGTCAATGGCAATTTTAGGAGATTCATCCATTTCAAGCACAATACCGTCCTACCACATAAGTTAGGTAATGGTCCGACCACCGTCACGTGCCTCCCTCAAGTACTATGCCAAAAGTCGCCAAGCTTGGCGACTTTTTTGTGTACGTGTGTGCATATTTAACTCTCAAATCTCAAAAACTATTATGAAATTTCATATATAAGATTGTTGTAACATCTAGTTGTGCATGTCGATTTGGTGTTAAAATCTACTGGAGAGTTTATTTACAGGACCACTGAAAAGAATTTCAGTACTTTAATGTCTATGGACATCTTCAATATAAAACAATTGTAGACAGTCATTGTTTGGTACATGCCCAAAATCTCGCCGTCTGTCCTCGACCTTGGCGAGTTTTGCCGAAATGTCGCCAAATTTGGCGATAGTCAGTCATTTGGTCCATGCCCAAAGTATCGCCATTTGTCATCGTTCTTGGCGAGTTTTGGCGAAATATCGCCAAATTTGGCGATAATCTGTTATTGTTGGTCCATGCTTAATATCTCGCCAAATGTCGTCGACATTGACGAGTTTCGCCGAAATATCGCCAAATTTGGTGCCAAAAATTATTTCGTATTTTGTATAACTTTAAAACTTTAACCCGTAGAATTTTGAACTTTTGTATTTAGAACTATATTATAATATCTAACGGTTTTCAATATCTTTTTTGACAGCAATCGACTGGGAATTTATTTACAGGGTGAGCCAAATGACTTTAAATACATTAAGGTGTATGGATGCATTCAGTTCATTGAAAGTCTGTGGTCAATGACTACTTTGGCTATCCCCAAAATCTCGCAAACTATCTCAAGTTTGTCGGCTTTATGCGAAATATCGCCAAATAAAGTGTCAGAAAGAAATCTTTCAAATTGAACTCAGCTTGGCGATATCAAACTGTTTGGCTAGAAATCGCTGTATCTTACTATTATTGATATTTTATATCTTTCAAACAAATAAGTTTAGAGGAAGTGCGTAAAAAACATTTTTGATCTAATGGACGTGCAAGGAAGTCATGTGTTGGACACATCAGATTTTTTCAGCATTGGGAAAGGGTTGCGCCTCAAAGGGTTGATCGAAATGAAATGTATTCTTCGTGAATCAAAACAGCCAAAATATCAGAGTTGTGTCCTCACAGCAAGAACACCGCGCGTTAAAGGGTTAAATTCAAATTTTTGGATGATTGTAATGGGTTAAGTAAACCCACGCTTATTTTCCAGCGCCATTTTTGTTTGAAGTGATTAAAGATAGTCAAAACTGATGTTTTTAATGCTCTTTTTCTGGACTGAATACAATAGGAGAATCTGCGTAGAAAGGATGTGTAGTCGGCTGTCACTCCGATGACGCCATTGAAACGTCACTTCGAAATGCTCTATTGAAATGCATTACGAAAGCTGCCTAGCCATCAAGCAACTTACTGAAATTCAAAAGAATTTCAATAGTTTACGGTATATGACGGATCAAATATCTTCATCCAATCCAAGCACAATACAATCAGTCTGGACGCTTATTAAACACTATAAGTCAAAACCCGCTGTGGAGGCAATTACAACGGGCGCTGGTAAAAACATTTGACTGAAGCATGTCTATACTCAGTATATTTAATCTGTCCATTTAAGATAAATGACTTCATATTTAATTTCAAATCAATTTTCATGCTCTTCTGGAAACGTGCGGAAACTTTTCGCATTCGAACGATTTCGTTTCGCTGGGAACATCCCGAGGAAATCATTTTATTTGTGAATAAAAAATTAAACTCATAAATCTGGAAAGACTGTTTTAAATGAATTGGAGTCAGGTGGCCGGTCCCTCATCTGGAATTGGTTCCAAAATTAGGGGACCCCGAGTTAATACGGTCCAGTGGGAGGTGGTCTTCCTCCCACTGGGACTCATTAAAACGGAAGCCGCCCCTTCTGCCCATCGCCTTCCTATATGGGGTATATAGCACCTCTCCGTGGTTGGCATTAGCAACAACAACACGTTTACTATATTCGGAGTTGACTGCTTTTCTTTTTCTCCTAAATGTGACGCGTTTCCACATCGCATTCATGGAGAATCAGAGAGTATAGTCGCTGCTTTTCAATGCTTGGGCGAATTCTTCCATTGCAGGCACCGTTTTCCTGTGGATGTTCTGGCCCAGCTTCAATTCTGCCCTCGCGGTGGGGGAGGAGCAGCACCGAAGCGTCATCAACACTTTCGTCTCGTTGCTGGCTTGCTGCGTGGTGACGTTCGGGGTGTCGTCGCTGGTGGATGAAAAGGGACGGCTGAACATGGTAACTATGTACATCAAAAAACCAAATCTACACGTGAGCCTGAAAAAAAAAAAGGTTAAAACTTTATGGGGGTGATAGAACACATCTACACCAGCCATTTTCGTCATAGAAAGTATGGGCGCAAACCAGTGGCGGCTCGTGGAATACAGCAAGTACAGCCGGGCTGCACTTGAAATTATCAGCACATACTTTAAAATAATTTATTCTACTAATTTTCCTAAATTCAGATTAGAATTGTGGAATTCCTACGGTAAATTAAAAAAATCTCCGAAAAAAAAAAACCAAACACAAAAAAACGTATTGTGGCCGGATCGCTCATTCAGAAAAAAAGCACTTTAATCTTCTCGCAATTCAATTGGGAAATCTTTGGTTCAGCCCAGAGCACTGAAAAGAAAATTGGCAGCACCGTTGCCATGACAACGGCTACGTAAGCAGCCTCTCCGGCATAGGGAGTATGCAGCTGATACAGCCCATGAAAGATTTTTTAACGGCGGCTGAACTGGAGAACTCGACTAACTGATTGGCTCGGACGAGAAGGAGGGAGGGGGTAAGGAGAATATATGTTTGGAAAACTCTCGACTTTATATTGCTGAATTTATCAAGAAGGTAAGCCTGAATAGACGCTTATGAATGGACAATGACCCATCAAAGTAGTATTGTTTTTAAGTAAGCAAGAACTGGCATTTAGAGAACATGGCGAGCGAGAAAATTCTTTAAACATGGGAACATTTTAAAGAGCTTTTAAAATTATGATATCTGAATTAAAACAACGCCTTTTTATGGGGACATCACTGACGGATTCGCATGTTTAAAAGAAAGGGAGGATTGATTTGACTTATAAAAAAATAAGTAAGTTTTCTTTTTTTTTTCTTTCTTCTCAAGTTATCGTTACAAAAGAAAATTCTAAGGAAACTTCGAATCAGACACGGATGAATGCAATTTTGAGGATAAGAGCGGCTGGTTGAAATTTATGTCCATTTTATGGAAGTAAAATAGGAACTCTTACATTTTTTTAATGTAATTTCTTTTTTTTTTTTTTTTTTTTTTTTTTTTTCCTCGGTGAGGCTTAATCCGCCAGCTTTTGAATTCAGTAACAAAAAGATTTTCCAATCCTGTCCGGAGGAAAGGGGGGGGGGGGTGTCTCATATGCTTCCGCTACACTAACCGTTTTGACCACGGGCCGCCAC
>JAWZYV010015380.1:0-55880 GCA_038373885.1 Cheiracanthium punctorium
GATTTTATTCTTTTTAAAATTGTTCAAAACCTTTTTAATTATATAACAGATTAAAAAAACTCTTAAATATGTGTTTGGCAACACTCCTCCCATGGCTCTTGAACACATTTAAGGACGATATGTATCAGAGATTCGAAAAAGACTTATGGTGCGTCCTCAACAATAATCATTTGTAGAATTAATAAACCAACTTAGCAATTTTCGCAAGATAACTTGTAAGTGCAACTCACGTAAATAGAATATCTGACTGGGAGGGATGACCCTGCTACTTGCTGACTGTTGTGGGGGGAAAGCGGAGGGTAATATGTTCTGTTTCCCTCTTTTTACAGTTTTACTAAAAGTTGAGATTAGTAAAATTGACGGACGTAGACTGCAGAGACGGTCCTAGGTATTTTTCTAAATGGTGCGAACTACAAAAATGCGCCCCCCCCTCCCGCACACATGTAGCAAAAATTGGTGTTTTCAGAGGGGCAAGGGGTAAATTTTTTCAATGCGACTGTTTATCTTTGGTATAAAAATTTCATCTCATAATGCAGTACATAACATGATTTTTTTTTTCTGAAGAAGTCGGGCCGGGAATTTAATTAAAGCTCCAATATATCAACACGCAAATATACATTTATAACATATAAAACTATAAATATCCTCTCAAATTTCTGTTAGCTCCCTTTAAAATCATACACTGTCTACCATTTGGATACCTGTGATAGAAAAGAAAACTATATTCAAAATCAATAGTTGATAGAGCCTCCACGAGAGGCAATTATAGCGTGAACCCTCCAGGACATACTTTCCACAAGTCTTTGTATTACAGTTAGTGGTATTGTCTTCCACTCGGCTTGGAGTAGACATAGAAGTTCCTTCACCGATTTTGGACGGGTAGTGCACCCCTTAATTCGGCAGAGGTTCTCGATAGGGTTGAGGTCTGGGCTCTGGGCAGGCCAGTCCATTCGATGAACTTCATTGGCACCATACCAAGCCTTGGTTAACCTCGAAACATGACAACTGGCATTGTCGTCCTGAAAGTAACAGGGATCCAACCCGTAAAACTGCCACAACGTAGGAAGCAAGTTGTCATCCAAAATAGTGCAGTAGGCATGGGCGTTGAGCTTACCATGAATGGGGACCAAGGGTCCCAGTCTATTCCAGTAGAAACACCCCCAGACCATAATTCCACCTCCGTCGAACTTGACTGTTGGCACAATGCATTCTGGCAGGAGACGTTCTCCAGGCAGACGCCAGCCCCAGACCAGGGCCGGCCCAAGGGGGGTGCGAATGTAGGCGATCGCCTAAAGCCCCGCGCTTATAGAGGCCCCGCTCCTGGGCCATTTTATTGCTATCTCATAAGACATGATAGAGAAGAGGCCCCGCTCTTGCACTTCGCCTGGGGCCCCGCACGCCCCTCGGGCCGTCTCTGCCCAGACCCTGCCATCCGAACGGTAAAGGGTGAACCTTGATTCGTCGCTCCAAAGAACCCGTTTCCACTGATCTACGGTCCAATTTCGATGTGCTTTGCACCACATTAACCGAGCAGCGTTGTTGGACTTTGTGATCAAAGGCTTATGGGAAGCAGCACGACCATGAAAACCAAGCAGATGTGCTTCCTTACGGATGGTATTCATTGAAACAATACTCCCGGATGCCTGTTGAAACTCGTTGCGGATGAGGGCTATCGGTTGGGCGCGGTTTTTCCGAATTTCTCTGGACAGCACTCGTCGGTCTCCCAGTTTCGTTGGTCTGCCGACTCGGGGCACATTCCGACAATCACCGCTCACCTTCCACTTCTTAGTCACATAGGCCACTATGGATTTTGGGTACTTTAGATCGCTAGATATGTCCCTTAAGGATCGGCCACATTTGTGATACCCGATAATTATACCTTTCTCGAAATCAGAGAGCTCCGAACTGCGCGGCATCTTGCATGCGACTAATGCCAATGCTGTTTCCTACACGATATATAGCGGCGGAGGCCGTGACGTACCTCAGGACCGCAGATATCGTCATTTGCATAGGTGTCCAAATACTTATTGGTAGACAGTGTATAAGGCTTGATAACCTTCGGTTTCAAACGAAGGATTTGTCTCGAGATCTAAATTTAAAAAAAGGGAATTGATCCCTTGTCCTCCCGTCTGACAGTCGACAAAGCTCTCAGGAATTTCCAGGGACAACCTGGTCAATTTATTTGCCAATTAATAAACCTTTTTGAATCTAATTAACGAATAAAGCCGTCCAAGAGGTGTAGTGGCCTAAAAACCATTCTATCACGCCATGGGTCCGTGTTCGAATCCCCGCTTGGGTAAGGATGTTAACTTGTCTTTCCCTTCATAAGGGTAACGCTGGCCCCCCACTGGGTGCTCCCATAATAAGAGGGTCAGTAGTTAGGGCCTTAGTAGAGGCAATAATACTTGACGAGCAAGTGCCCGCCCATTGGGAAAAAAAACTAACGAATAAATTACGTGACCTTGGATAAGAAAAATGTCATCACCATCAAGAGAACAGATTTTCCGTGACCTCTGTTGCCAAATAAATATGTTTGAAAAGTTGTTAAATTTTAATAAAATGTGTTCTAAGCCAGGAGTGTTGATTAATTTACGTCCATAGCCCCCAGAGTATGAGGTGGGGGGGGGTGCCACGGATTTACAACAAGCAGTGAGTTGGCTGCCGGTTCCGTTTCATATAATATACCGTGTGGTTATAATTAAACTTTTCCTATAAATGGCATTCTACAGCGCAAACTGGTGAACGGAATGCAACGAAGTTTTGTATATAGGTTATACACAAGATGCGCTCACGGGATTCCGAAAAAAAAGATCTAGTACAAAATGTCCACCAGAGAGCGCCTTTTCGGAAAAAACATGAAATTTAACACAATAATCGACCAAAACGGAATACAGAAACAATATTAACATTCATTGACTAGTTTCTGACCACCTTGTCATCGAACCACATTCAGTAAAGTTAAGGGAGAAGCAAGAACGGTTCAGTTTGCAGAAGCAAGAGCAGATTAGGACGAAATTGCACAAGAGGAGCAGTTGTTAATCGTGTCCAGGACGATGTAGGGAAACGTGCTCCACGTGACCCCCCTCATTCCCCTGCAAAATTTCAAGTTGATGGACAATGTGTTCAACAGCAAATCGTAACAGATCAGTTGTGAGGTTGCGTACATGAATCGTTATGGAGTTCTTTAAGTCATTACACGTCACAACACTTCCACGCTACACGTCACAACACCTCCACCAGACTTTTTAAATAGCCCCATAATCAGAAATCGCACGGAGTTAGGTCTGACGAATGTGGTGGCCATGGATTAGGAAAGGAGCGACTAATAACACGTTCCTCTGTGAAGAGTTGGAGCAATAGCGCCTTCACGGACCCATGGATATGTGGGGCGCACCATACTGCATGAAAATGGTCGATGTAAGGACCCGCCTTTGCCGTAGTTGCGACACAACAAATGTCTGCAGCATGTCATGGAACCGACGGCCATGTCATGGAACCGAACATGTGATAGGCTCACGTTACCCGATTTCCTCAAAAAAGAATGGTCCAAGGATGAATGTCGCCTTGAATCCACAACAGACAGTGACTCTTGGAGACTGTAGTGGAATTTCAGTGCGGGTCCGCAGATTTTCCTTAGCCCAAATGCGGCAATTCTGTGTGTTGACTGTTCCATGTAGGTAGAAATAAGCCTCGTCGCTCCACAGAATATTCCGAGGCCATGGCAGATCAACAGTCATTCTGTTGAGAAAACTGACTGCGAATGAGAGACGCGTTTTGGCTTGTCCATATCAAGCAGCTCCTGGGTATGGCGGATCTTGTATGGGAAGTAGTGCATTATGTTTCTGAGTAGTTTCCTGACGGTGCTGTAAGAATAGCCTGTCTGTCGGAAAACTGCACGCGCTGTGCTTCCCCAAACTCTGACGTCTGTGACTGTGCGTCAACAGCTGTCTTGACGGCATCAAGATTACCGGTATGACAAGTTTACGGCCTTTCCCAGGTTGAACTCCTAATTTCCCCGTCTCTTCAAATCTCTTAATCATAGCCCGGAAAACTTTTGGATGCAATGGTGTAGGTTCTTTCTACGACGAAATTCACGAACATAGCAATAGCATTCCCCTTGTTTTCGTAAAACAGCTTCACCAATAACGCACGCTCAACCAAAGAGACCGTCATTAGTACAGCTGGAAACATCGACTTAAACACGACAACGTCTGCAGACGTTTTATTACCCTAACCTGTTTTGCATAAAGCTTCCTCTTTTTCCCAAGCATGCAAATCTCAACAGTTTTCTCTTACAACTGACAGCTTTTCCTGGTTTTGCATTTTATTACTCACAATTCTTGTTCTGGATTGTTAATATTGCTTCTGTGTTCCGTTTTGGTCGTTTATTGTGTTAAATTTCATGTTTTTCCCAAAAAGGCGCCCTTTGGTGGACATTTTGGAACTAAAATTTCCCCCCCCCCCGAAACTCGATGAGCTCATCTCGTGTATAGCCCATATACAAAACTTCCTTGCATTCCGTTCACCCGTTTGCGCTCTAGGATGCCGTTTATAGGGGAAGTTTAATTATAACTTCCCGGTATAAAGGATGTAGTAGATGCAGAACTCACACTCTTCACATTTCAAGCTTTTATAAAAATGCACCAAACTGATTATTATTATCTGAGTAAACATGATGGACACTTTTTTTATTTTTGTTTAATGTATTTGTTTCCATAACGAGTAAGTACTTGCACATAGTCCTAAACTTATAATTCTGGTAAAGCTAAAATTTAAATTTAGATTTGGAAATGTGAGTTTTGTAGCAAACTTTTTATGGATAATATTACTTATAAAGGAAAATAATTATGATTTAAAAATAAATACCTGAACATTCGTTTTCACTATGTTATTTTAGAGGGTAATAAACAACAAAATGAACAAGCAAAAAAAAAAAAAAAACACTTATTAAAAAGATTTCTTGATTATTCTTTAAAACATCGATAGATGTAAAGAATACCATGATCCTTTTCAAACCTCCCTGATTGGTTTAACTTCGAGAGTGTGAGTTTTGCTACAAAACAGTTGCTGCATAACGTGAATTATTCATCAAAACAAGATTTTCAGGATTTTTTTTTCAGCTATACCATGTTCATCATGGTCCATATCACTATCACTGTTCCAAGTCCGGCCCGACCACATAGTCAAACAAGATAATTGTCTAGGGTGTAGAACCGAGGGAGGCAGCAAGCCAAGCAGCAAACTTCACCTTCAGATAAAACTAAACAGAAGCAATTGTTCCCGCTGCCCGGTTCATTCTTTAGTCCATCTCTCTCTCCAAGTAGCGAACTGGCCACGTGAAAGATGTGGGAAATTGCACATGGACTACATAGAGTTTAAGCCGGGGAAGGGGTAGGATTTTAAAAATCCGACTCCTTCCCCGATTTCCAAAAAATCCTTTTTTTAAAATTATATGCTGTAATCCGTTAATAACGTTTTCCACAACAAAATTTTATGGCCAGTCCGCCCAGGTTAAGATGTTTTAACCTGCGAGACAATGACGTAACTGGGGCGTTATGCCCCGGGCGCCCATAAAGATTGTGCCACTACACGAGAGATGAACAGGGGGATTAGGGTAACGGCATTGCCATTTGGCAGCTTGACCGGATGACAGTTACTGTCTAATGAGCCACACCACAAGGCGCAATGAAGGGGGGCGGTCTTGTCCAGGCGGCAATCTTGGAGGCGTTCATAAGATTTTGTTTTATGGGAGCGCCGTTAAATTCCTACGTACAGGGCGCCCAATTTGCTCGGACCGGTGCTGAATAATCCGATTCAGAACACGGTTATATGAATAGTTCAGTACTTAATATGAATAACTCAGTACCTCAGTACTTAAAAAGTGGATAATGGGATTTTTGCATCTACACCCTTCCTATTTACTATGCACTAAGGTATTCTGGCGCCTCCCAAGAGATGGCGCCCGGGGCGATCACACCCTTCGCTCCACCTTAGGACCGGCTATGGTAGACCGCATCGATCGTAAAATACTTTCAACCCAATATTTTTTTGAATTTGGACAGATACTTAAGGCTGAAGTTCGGAGAAATAAAATCTGCTTCATAGTCATGGATGGCTGATAATTGGTTATTGGTGAACGCAAAGCTACAAAAGGGATATTTACCTAAAGGGACTTTTTTTTTTTACGTTTCAAAGGTATTCTTGTCATCGAATTTGCATGTTCTCCTGAAAAGATGTGGAATTGCATTCTGTTAGGAAAAATTTTCGTATTCGAAAGACTTCGTTTTTCTGCTAACACCCCTCTTATATTAATGCTCCATGCAGAAGAAATCATTTTTTTAACAAAAAAATGTTAATCTGAGTAATCTCGAGAAGGTATTTCCAACGAACTGGAATCACAATTTTCCCTTCAAAGTTTAACGTGACATCAAAATAGAGTTATCTCATTTACAATATAAATATTTTCACTCAAATGATTTACATTTTTTTACTCTCGATATTCAAAAAGGAACTGAAAATATAGAAAGATTGCTAGAAATTGGGGAATAGGTGGATTTTCAGATTTTTGCAGTATTTTATCTTTTTACGTATTTGAGCAAAATTTCAAGCCGATCTATCTAATATTGTAGATTTGTATGCGATTCAGACAAAGAAAGAAACAAACAAAATTTGTTTTTATTTATAAGGGTTTATTGGGTGTGATTTATTTATTTTTTAATTTAATAAACAGAGATTTCAGTAAGGCAGTACAAAATTATTCCATAAATTATGGACTAAAAATAAGTGCACACTGGCCTTTCCCTTATTTCGGTCGAAAGTGCGTGATGCATATCTTGCACATACAGTACAATCCGCCCTACATTTAAGTTAGTGTCATTCATATTTTGTGTACTACCGTTAGCGTTTACTTTTCTTTCGGACAATTGCACGAAACATTCCAATGCAAGCTCACTAAAAAGTTATTGCGTTGGGCGTTGCACGTATTTCTACGTATGGTGTAGTTCTAAGAATGAGGATAATAAATATGGAGTGCTTAAGGTAACCGTACACCTTAAAAACTTTATATTGGATGAAGATATCAATTTTTCAATTTTGCTAAAATATTAAAATTTCAGCTTTCCAAAACCGATTAAGTTTTATCTCATTTAGAAATGAAGTTACATCGATCTAAATGTCACTAAAATAACATACTCTGCATGTGTTTAAAACTTATTTTTTTATTTTTTCTCAAAATAAAATTTTAGACTTTTCGGTTGAACGCAAAACAGCATAAAATAAAAAATTACCCATGAAGTGTCGTGACATTTTGCATACATGTTTTACAGACATTAATGCAAGAAATAGACTATATACACATTATTATATATTAAACTTTTATAGGACGTGAAGAATTTTCAGAAATCGTTATATATGATTATGTTTTAAAATCTCTAGTTTCTAAAATATTCAGATTATTTTCTTTTTTTATGAGAATAGTCTTTTGTTCCCTATAAAATGCCATGGTGATCATTATTTAACTTACAGAATATTGATATATATATTTGTTTTTAAATTGTCATGTTTTGCGGATATGTTAATTTATGAGTTTTTTTTTCCCATATTTCTCTTGCTAAATATATCTTTCAATACTAACACAGTTTTTATTTTATACTTTTCCTAATTTTTAAGGCATGTATAATACTAGTAAAATGTACCTCTGAAGTTGAAAATTGAAAAATTTTTGCTATAAAACTTTGAACTTAAATGGATAGTTTAAAAGCTTTTAGAGGCCAAGCACTCATCATCAATAAATTTATAGGATGTAAATTTTAGCGAGACCGTGGCCAAATTATTTCTCGTCTCGCGTTGCTATTGATTATTCAGTATTGTGTATTAAGGCAAACCTAAATGAGGAATATCTGTCTATGGGGGGGGGGGAGGGGGTGAAAGATTTTTTAAGGAGTTCGAACGCGTATTCAGGTTACATCTGGAGAAAACCGCCCAAAACTGCAGACCGTTAGATCGACAGCCGCGCTACACGCCCGAAGGCGGGACCTTCACACTTCAGCCCTCTTTCATGCTCATCGGCTTCTTCCGGTTTTATACCGTACCCTGAGGTCTCTCTTTGTACTTTTGCGACTTTGTACTCTTCTCGTATCGTATCGCAATTTCGCGTCTAACCCCATTAAAAATAGCGTTCTCCATATATTTTTATTCTCTAAGACAGTGGTTCCAAACTCAACTTAGCCCGCGGATCACTTTTCCACTTCCCATTTACCCACCGACCACTTGAAAGAATTCTTTCTGGGAGGGGGGGGGGAGATAGAATATTAAAAAAAAGGTACAAAACTTTTGTAGAAAATTTAATACAAAATGATAAATTAAAAAAGAGCAGAAACTGTTATTTCCACTAACTCAATGATACTGATAATAGTTAATTAACCCTATTTACGGATACCTGTAGAGTAGGGGCGTACCCAGGGGGGACGATATCGGGATATATCCCCCCCTCCCCGAAATTCTTGGATTAGTGATCACAAGATTAATGCCGTGCAGAAATTCCGTCTATTTATACGCATATATGTTCACCCCCCGAAAAATTTTCCTGGCTACGCGCCTGCTGTAGGCAAAAGCATGGCTGAGATGCTACTGTTATCGAATTGTACTTAATATTGTGCCCACCCGTATTTTGTCTATTTTGCAAGGATTATGAGACATTTAAAAAAAAAATTCTCTAAAAAGCTCGGTTCGCGGACCATTTAGAACTCGTTCGTGGACCACCAGTTGGGAACCATTGCTTTAAGAGAAGAAATGATGATTAAAGACTTTTATTCAACTTTTTAAACTTAAATGTTTTAATGAAACACGAGTCAGCTCTCGTACAAAGCTAACAAAGAAAATATTTTCAAGGTAAATAAAAATATTTATCAAAAGATATTTATAATAAGGATTAATATGACAGCGTAATGATAATCATTAAAAAAAAACTGTCCCATATACGAGGGTTGTAAATTAAGTAACGGCGACATAGGTATAAATCAATTTTTAATAAACTTACAAGTACAATTGCATTACACTCCTTCTCCGTAACTACCAGAAAAGTTTATAACCTTTTGCCAAATGTCGGGAAGACGTTGGAGACCACTGGCAAGGTGGGGATTGTTGACGTCAACGACGGAGCGCCCAAGTGCGCTGAGTTCAGATGAGACGCTATGAGATCAGCGGCCTCGGAGGGGTTCCTGCAACTTCGGAAACATATCGAAGTCACAAGAATTGATGTCAGGTGAGTAGGGTGTTCCAAGGTTTCCCACTGCCACCGTTTTTGTTGTTGTTGTTGTCGTGTCCATGGATAGACCATGGAAAGAGGGGTGCCAGAGCCCCCGAGGGGGTTGGACTTCTACTTGTTGGTCCCTAATTTTGAACTTGAACCAATTCCAGATGAGGGACCAACCACCACCTGAAATCGGCACCCCCAGAGGTATCTTTTAACAACTTGGAGGACTTTGGAGCCACAACGGATTTTACGTGCGCCATCTCCCATTAGCGTACACTGTTCCACAGCGGACGAGCCGAGAGGGACATGACCCTCCCAAGCACTGGCCAAGCCGGATGCTGCTCACTTGCCGTGTTCTTATGGGTACGGAGTTTAGCGCACAGACCACTGTGGGACACTGCCACCGTTAGAATAGGAGAGTGACATTGTTTGCGAGATGAGAACTAGCGTTGCCATGCTACACGAAAGGTAGATTGTTTTGCAATAAATGTGAACATTTGCGCCGCATAGCCGGGTACAGATGGTCCTGTAGAAATCGGCAACAGTATTCTGCGTTGACAGTTTCTCCTGCAGGCACAGAATTCATAAGAGTCACATCCTCTTTCCCCCCCTCGTGCAAACGTCCTATACGGTAATGCACTTTAGCTACAGGCTTCCAGTAATCCTATGACATTCTGTTGCATTTCTGCCACGAGCAGCCTCTATTTTAAGCCACGACCGCTGATTACCTTTTGATAACTTGCTTTAGAGCGATGAAAACGAAACTCTCCATTTTAACGCCCTGCACATCAACTAATCTTCTAGCCAGATCGACAGTTTTTTGCACTCTACACATCGCTACCTCACCGCTACCATATCTTATTTGCGCATGCCGGCTCTTCTGCGAGTTTCTAGGTTAAGTTGCCACTATTTAATTTACAGCCTTCATACAAATCCCTAGCTACCTACATTTCAGAGGAATTCTGTTTCTTAATCTGGCTCCAGGTTTTCCAAACCTCATGCGAGATCGAAGTCTTTTGATATCGTGAGTTTAACAATGAATCAAAATAACCCCAAAATGACTTAAAAATTGCGCAACGAACGAAATAACTCCGCAAATTCTGTTTTCTGATTAATTGCAATAGGGATGGACGTGAAATCATGCGAGACGAGAAATGGCTGAAGTCCAAAATAAAGGTCGGAAATAAGACACTGTTAAGAGAAACTCCCTCTCGTTTATTTACAAAAAGTTTTTTTAATTTTTACGCAACCCCCGTGCAAGAAAAAAAAAATAAAAAAAATCCCAGTTGATAAAATTTGTCCCATACAGTAATGAGGCGATGTTCAAAATTTGAGAATTGTATCCTAAATCTGTCAGAGGCATGAAGACAAATATATGCTGACTTAAACCACTTTTCAGTCACTCTTGAAGAGAAAAAAATAAAACAAAGTGAACATTAGATGAGGATGAAAGGTGGAAAGGTACAGAAATTACGAAAGAAAAGTTTTTTTTCACTCTTGTCAATAAACGTTTCTATTCAAATTCATGTACAGCCCCGATCACGGGGGTCTTATAAAAATTTAACTTTCTGAAAATTAATGAGAGGATTTTTTTCTTAACAGTGTCTTATTTCCGACCTTTCTTTGGACATTTTTTCAATCGACATTACCCACTTGTCTCTGATAGATAAAGAATCAAACCCCGTTACCACCTTTTTGGGACATCCAGTTTAGATCACTTATTACTTTCGTACTATATCTATCTGATCTATATAGGTAAAATACTGCTTGCAGTTTTCCCTCATAACCTTTGTCATCGCCCTTAATATTCTGCGAAAACAGCGGTTTATTTACCCTGAAGTTCAAAATTAAATGTTGTCTTCTTAAGGCAAATTACACTGGCTCACACAAACGGAGAAATGCCTTGAACGGAGGACTTTAAAGGTTTCTAACCCGCGTTCCCGTTACATCTCAAGAAAATAGCCAGAAACTCCAGACCCTTAGATCGACAGCCGCGCGGTAGGTCAGAGTCCAATATATTCACACTTCAACCATCTACTGTTCGGGGAAATCGTAGTTAGGCAATTTTCATGGAATTTTTTTATCTGGCTACAAAATTTCTTTCACTTTTCTGAAGCAAGAAAGTATAAAAAAATCCTCGGCACAAAACTCCCAGACAGGGTAATTATATTTTAAAATAGTAGTCAACTGTTTTTTGTATTAACACGTCGACCCGTTTCCGCGCAGGAATATCGCGCCACTGTGAAAGCAGGATATCAACACTGCACAGAAATGTCTCGGAGGACATCTATAGAAAGAATACACCACATTTTCTTTCAGAGAGGGATTTCTGATGAGGCTTCCGGGTACGCCAGGTAGAGAATGGTGGTGTGAAAAAATTCTTTCATGTGTTTTGTACGTGTTGGTCGCTATTTGGGAGCTCAACTGATTTTTTACTACCCAGGATTTATGGGAAACTCTAACAATCGAGACTACTGTACTTTTATTATTTGGCGGGAAATCAAAAAACACCTAATGTGGTGATAACAAGGCATGGTGATTTCAATGGAGAGAGTCTTGAAAATTCATTACTCGCGTTCTAATTAACCGACTTAGCTTTGTGTTGTGTTAAGACAAAGCTACGTAAAAGCTATCTGCATAGGGGATGTGTGAGTGTGTGTGTGCGCGCTCGCGCGCGCTCCAGTGTGTTGGAAAGTGTTTTATAATTGATGCGTTTGGCGTGATATCTTTCACTACATTCTTGTTTCATTTTAACGTTTTGAATACGAGCGTTTAATAAGAGAGTTTTGGTGTTACAAACTTTTCAAAAACTGTTTAGATGATATAATTTCAAAGACTTTTTACGCTTCCCAACAAGGTTGAAAAGTGTTAGAGATTGCGGTTTGTCTGTCTGTTCGTCCGTCCGTGCTCTAACTCCCGTAAATATGCATCGATTTCCACGAAATTCTTCTCCAATGTATTGTACCATGTACCCCATGGAAAATGGTGTATGTTGCATTTATAGTTCTTCTGCAAGAGAGCTGAAAAGATTTCCAACACATTACTTTCTAGGGGCAGTCATTCTTTGAAGTGTATTTTAGAGATATTTGGCTATTTGAAATGAAACACGCTTGATACATGTTATTAAGGATTACAAGATAAAGCTCTCTATCGAAAATAGTATCTGTATAATTAATACCGTATACTGTAAAGTGCCGTATACAGGGAGCAAGGTAGATTGCCATCGTCTGGAAGTCACTGGAATACCAGTGTCTGAAAAGTGCATATGCGCCAGTACATAACTAGTAACGGCGAACAGCCATGTGTCTATGACATGCACAAAAAAGTTAACGGCGTGGTACTGCTTAAAATGTGCCGGGCCAGCACTATTTGGCAGTAATGGGCCTGTATATATTTCGTAGTGTTGGCATAAAATTTCGTTATTTTAGTTAAATAATATTGTTTTACATTCATACTGAGTAGAAGTGTTAGGGGATATAAGTTCCGGGCACTCAAAGGCGGAGTCACTGCTAAGATTTTTTTTTTTTATTTGAGAGGGGGGGGGTTGTAAGGGGAGAAGTTCATATTGTGCCTTCAAATATTTTAGTACTAAAAACTAAAATAATACAAACGAGTTCAGTAAGCTATAAAAATGTTTACTACACCGACGGTGAAACCCCTACTCTGTATATGGCAGTATATAACCCCCACTATGTACAGAATTATGAATTTTAATCTTAAAATTTTTATAATTTATATTAATTTTTTATAATTTTGCTAAACTTTTCCTGAAAAACATATTTGGAGACTTTTTTCTATGTTAAGCCCCTTTTAAAATCTACCGAATTAGGGTGCAGAAATATGTTAGAGCGTATTACACGAAGACCAGTGAGGGTTTAATTTGCATGAGAGCTCAACTCCTGTACTCTTTTTTTTCAGAGAATTTTAGATTAAATTAAAATTTTTAACAGCCTACATAATTGCTTCTATTGATATTTATTTATTATATTAAATATAGCAGTGATAAAACAAAAGATTACTTAATTTTTATTATAAATTAGGTAATTAATGCTTAAATTTACAATAAAACAAATTAGAGCTCCTGCAGTTATTCTGCAATTATTAAGTAATAATGAACCAGTATTTTCATGTAATAGTCAAACATAGAACGTACGGAATGGGGTTCATTTGGGAATTTTATTTTCTTTATGCGGTTTCCATTTCTCTCGAATCAAATGTTTTATTTCCGCACCCTTTTAGGGGCCTCAAGTATGAAACTATAGAAAGCACGAGTTCCACATGTCTACGAAGGAATGTCCCAGACAGCACAGCAAATTTGCATCAAACTTGCAGCTAGCTTGATTTATCAAGTCAATAAACTTGAATTAAGCTTGAAAATTTCAAGCGTGTAAGCTTAATGCAAGCTTGAATCAAGTGTTCAAGTTTACACTTGCCCAGCTTGCATTAAGCTTGACATAGCAAGCTTAATTTCAAGCTTAAAAAGTATTTCTAAAAAAAAAATTTCTTAATCTCACGGGGCGCCCGTCGGCGAACTCGCCCCACATATTTTATTTTTCCACACATTTTCCCCTCTCTGCTGAAATTTCGAGTTAATTTAATCTGTTTCCATCAATCGTCCGTGGCTGGAATAGAACCCGAGACCTAAGGGCCGGGAGGCCAGCGTCCTAACCGTTCCGCCAATCTGCCTCGGGTCGGGACGACTGAAGTTTGAAGTGACTGTCATAGTTATCACGCCGTTTTCTGGCGAGATCGATCAGTGCCCGATGCCGATTTCTTTCTTTTATTTTTCCATGGGATGAATCAAAATTAAAATAATGTTATGTGTGATTTATAGACTCTACTAATAGGGAAATAAGCATAATATAAACTTAAAAGCCTCACACGTTTTAAAGCTTTCAATATCACGACACTCATGTTGGGCAATACTGGCCAAAATCGAGACAAACGACTGATTTTAAAATCAATTTCGTAGTATAATTGTATTTTATTTTGAAGAATTTCCATACTTGGAAATATAGAATCGTTTTTTTTTTAATTCTATGCTCAAGTACATTTATGACTGATGATAACGGCCGGATTGCGCCTCATTCTACCACCCATAAAGTGAAGTACATTAACTAACTAAATTGTGCTAATTATATTAAAATTTATTTTTAGGGCTAATTAATTAGTTAATGGAATTACTAATGTTAATTAGATGTAAATAAAACTAAAACTCCCCGCGTGTTACACTTCAGAGGGGCTTATCCCATTCATTCCTTCCCCTTGCGTGTTCTAATGTCCAGGTTTTGTGCGATAATAAAATAAAACACAACTTTTACGAACTTTTCTTTATTTAATATGAGCAAATTTGAGAAAACGCTAGACTTTTCAATGTCCATTCTCCTTCTCGCCTACAGCGACAGATGGCGCCATCACCGCAATCTCCCCCTTTCAAGCAATAATCAAGCTGTATTCAAGCTTGACAGTTCAAATGACTTCTGAAAGCTTGCTGCAAGCTTAAAAGGAATCGAACTGTCAAGCTTGTATTAATACGTCAAATTCAAAGAAATGTCAAGCTTGATTTAAGCTTATGTGCTGTCTGGGGTTAGGTCAACTTACTTCTCGCGGCTGGGAGATAAGGCACTAAGAATCGAACTGTTATCGTGGATTTGGCTATATTAATTCAGATTATTTATACGAAGTACAAATGAATTTTTTTATGCATTTGAAGAAAGAAAATAAAAACTCGCTTGTCTATTTTAATCTGATGTGCAAGATAGCCTATATATATGTGTGTGTGTCTGTATATAATGCACATAAAATATTTCTAAAACGCGAAGTTAATATTAGTGTGAATATGTGTGTGTGTGGGGGGGAGGGTCTCCAGCTAGCTGCTTTGAAAATTGGCGAGTTTCACTAAAACGGAAGGGGTGCGTTTTTGTGTCCAATAAGTATAGTAACCCTCTTTTCTTTTGATGTGTCATTTCGTTTCGCAAATCTTGAAACGTTGCGCGGGAGGCCAGTTACATCTGGAAATACGTATGAAGTATGCTTTTTAGGATACAAAGTTTTTCCGGTCGTTATTATAGAACTTTCGAGAAGGTTTATTGGTTTAAACTAGTGAGATTTCTCTGTTAGGAGCAATAATAATTATAACTGTTTCGACAGTGATATCTCGTTGGTTAAGATACAGCATGTGGATTTTACAGTTTTTAAACAGTCATGAAAATATTACAGGTACATTTTTACTTTCACTGTTTTTAATGTAACGTTGTCCACCGGTGACTTTTGCAACTAATTTAAAGATTAGGCGACTTTTTGAACCAAAAAACGTAATTTTCATACTATTTTCAAGTTTTAGCTACTTGTACCTTACTCCAGGCGACTAATTTGAAAATCTGGTGCTGCTATTGCGCTTTCAGCAAACATTCTAATGTGTTTTTTTTAATCGTGGTATAAAAATAAATGTATTATATGTTCTGTTATATATATATACTAGCTGAAGTACCCGTCGTTGACTGGTTAGTACTGAATGCAAATTTCCAAAAAGCAAGAACTTTCGTCAGCATTGTAGGAGTACAAAGAATGGATGTAGTATGTTGCCAAAGTAAAGAAAGCGAAGTTATAATTTTTATGTATTGTTCAAATATTGCAGGTTAGAGAATAACTAAGTAATATCATTAAATTCGCTTTAGTCGTAATTATGTGATGCGCGAACGAATATTGACCCATATTGAAATAATTTTCGCAAAATCTCAAAATCTAACCAATATTTTTGAAATATTAGAAGCCTAGAATTTAAGTTGAGTGATAACCTATCATGTCACCAAATTAAGTTTTATTCCCTGCAGTCTTTATTTCGTGATGCTGGGACAAAATTTCAGCATTTTAAAACGATTTTTACAAAATCTCAAAATGTAATCAAAATATTTTAAAAATTCAACGCCTATAAAAATTAAGATTAGCAACTACCTATCATATCACCAAATTTCGTATCATTCGTATTATCGCTATTACGTGATGCTTGAAGAAATATAAACGTACTTTGAGAGAATTTTCACAAAATCTCAAAATCTAATAAAAATGTTTAAAAAATTGGACACCTATAGTTTATGTTGAGCAACCATCTATCATGTTACGAAATTTCATATTATTCACTTTAGTCGTTATTATGTAATGCGTGAACAAAAATTCACTCAGTTTGAAACGATTTTCGCAAAATCCCAAAATCTGATCGATTTTTTTTTTTTAGATGCTTATAGTTTAAGGTGAGTGACCACCTATCATTTCACCAAATACCATTTTTTCACCTTTGCAGTTATTACGTGATGTGCGAACACAAATTTATGCAGTTTGAAACAATTTTCTCAAAATCTTAAAATCTAATCAAGATTTTTTAAAAATTCGACGCCTATGTTTTAAGTTGAGTGACCAACTATCATGACACCCAATTTCATATCATTCGCTTCAGTCGTTTTTACGTGATGCTTGAACACAAATTTACGCAGTTTGAAAGGATTTTCGCAAAATCTCAAATTCCAATCACGATTTTTTAAAAATTCGACGCCTATGTTTTAAGTTGAGTGACCACCTATCATGACACCCAATTTCATATTATTCGCTTCAGTCGTTTTTACGTGATGCTTGAAAAAAAAAAGCGTCACGGACAGAAGGACAGAAGGACAGAACGACAGAATGACAGACAGACAAACTTTTTTTTTGAGGGTCGCATCGAATTCCCGGGTGCTTGAAACGGATAGAAATCGCAAAATTTTTGAATTCCAAGAAATGTACAGACAAAAGTCTAATTTTATTTATATAGATATATATATACATAACGTATGAAGTTTTTAAATTTATCATTTTATTCAATCCTTCTTAAATGAAGCTAAATTAAGCATGTTTATTTCTTAACTACAAAATTATTAAAAAAATGTTACTATTTTGGGAACTAAAATTGAGAAAATGGCTACTAAACTGGTGACTTTTTTTAAGTCGGTGAGGTTACTAATGATACTTATTTTAGTGTATAAAAGTACTTTCCTCCATAAAATTTGAATCATGTAGTATACAACAGGTATAGATACAGAAAATTTCTTTTCAGAATAGCTAACATTTAAAAAATAATTTGATCTAAACAAAATGTACAATAAAGCAAAATGTTACCCTAAAGTTACGTGTGTTACCAAAGTACAATTTTATTTATTACTAGCCGCCTCCGGCGACCAGTTGGTTCGCCATCTTAATAAATCTTGTTCGGAGAGACTCCTGTTCTTCACCGGCATCCTTGGCACTCAAATTTCTCAGATTCTGAATGGAATTTAAAATTAAGATGGTTACAAACAGGGACGGCCCTACGGTAAGTGTCGTCCCTGCTGATGTAAAAAAGACTCCCCCTTTTATGCTACTTAGTTTTTGAGTTCGAAATGACGCCCCTTCGAAGCCGGCCCCCAGATGTGTTACTTACTGTGTCGGGCCGCCCCTGATTACAAAAATAAGATGGTTAAAAATGATAAAAACCTGCAAAAATGAACAAATTATTTTCGTCTTATATTAATTCTGAAGAGCTTCTGGATGTATTGGCCTTTATCAAAAATGGAAAGGAAAAAAAAAACCTCAGAAAATCTGAAACATTTTCAGATTTTAAATACGCACTAAAGCGCTTTGTATTAAAAGCGTATTATGATCCACGGGTCTTCCCTATTTTCTTTCCTTATTCCATTAAGTTGGAAAGTATATCATTATTCATGAGTGTGATTAAACACAACTAAAATTGATATTTCTATCCTTTTTCTGGATGTAATACATCAGAAATAGATGGGAAAAGCTGTGCAGAAAAATGCACAATTCGAACTGAAATAAAGTTTAAAAACTCATTCAGGTGTATTCATAATTCAAGTAGCAGAAGCAGACGATAAATAGCGCTTGGCGCTAGAATCACATCTCCTCAAAATCGTATATGAACCATTTTATTTGTTGCCAAATTAAAAAGTTGCACGTTTTAGTCTCGGAAAATTTTCAAATCCTATTTAGCTTTTGAGTATAAAACATTTCATTCCTGCTCTGATTTCACATGCATACGATGTTTTAATTAAAAAATAACCTTACAAATAATGTAAAAAAAAATCGTTATTCTTTTATTTTTCCCGTTTCGGAGCTACGTGAAACACAGACAGACAGACAAACGGACAGTTTACATCTTGTTTTATTTATATAGATTACTTTCTGTAAGATTTTATTTAGTACATACACACATATATATATCAACCATAAAGTATTATAACTCATTTATAAAATCTCTAACTCTGAAATATTGAAACTAAACTGTTTATAGATGATTTTATGTTGGTTCTGAAATGTGTTACCGCCTCTATCATAAAAAAATATTTTGCGACTACAAATTAGTAAGAAAATTGCAGTTTATGAAAACTGCACACAATTCACTAATGATAGGCGCACATAATTTGCAAACGATTGACCAACGGATTTTGCTGTTTTTTATCTTTCATGTATGATTTTTTTTTATCTTTCAAAATGTTACCCTTAAGGAATGTTTTTTTTGGGGGGGTGGGGGGTGGGTTGATGGATGAATAAGCCCCCTACCCCGAATCCACCACTGGCTCGCATTTTAATTATGGCAGCATTTCTGTAAATAGGCACTAATCCGGTACCGTGCCATTATATTGTAGTCACTGTTAAGATACCAGGCCAGTACCTTTATTTTTAATAATAGCCGGCACCCGGCCGCTTGATTTTGGGCATTATAAACTTAATGGGCCAGTGCCTTTATTGTGAGTAACGGCCGGCACATGCAATGTGCCAGCAGAATGCCGCTGCCTTCCCGGGCTTCTGGCAAGGTACCACTTTTGGTACGATTCAGTTACTTTTTGCAGTGCCGGGCCGGTGCTGGACGTAAAGGCAGAAAGGCACTTGAAAGGTACTCCGCCAGCAGGTGTGTGTTTGCTGGGTAGTTCTTCCACAGGAGCACTCAAACTAATTCCAATACATTACCTGTGCAATAGCAGTTTAGAGGCAGGGCCACTCAGGTGGCATTTTGGCTTAAGAATTATTCTATCACGCCTTGGGTACGGGTTCGAATCCCGGCTGGGGCATAGATGTTAACTTGTCTGTCACTTCATAGGGAACACTAACCACCCATTGGGTGCCCCCCATAATAAATTGGCCACAATAGCTTCAGGCAGTTGTAGTGGACAATGCCTAACCGGCAAGTGCCGCCAGTTGAAAGAAAAAAAGTTTAGAGACAGGCATCCATTTAAAGCACAATACTATGTAATGTTGGCTAATGGTCCGACGACGATCATGTGCTTCCCTCAGAAGTTGCGCCAAAACTCTCCAATATTGGCGACTTTTGCAATGAATGGTTAAATATGATGAGAAAAAAAATCTTTCGAAAAATGGACACAGCCTGGTAATGGTTTTCTTATTTGCCGGGAAACGAAAAAAAAAAAATTAATGTAGTATTATTAAGGCATGATGATTTAAATGGTAATTTTGAAAATTTATTACTCGCGCTCTAATTAATCTATTTAGAGTGAGTTGTATTCTGTTAAGACAAAGCTACGCATGGGCTATCTGCTTAGAAGGTGTGTGTGTGTATGTGTGTGTGTACAGTTGAAAGCCCCCCTTAGAAAATTTGGAGCCGCTCCCCCATCAAAAGTCCAGCTACGGGCCTGTTTTCAGAGTTTTAAATTTTTTTCATTTTTCAAATAATTACGAACGGATTACTGTTATTACCGCTATATATTCAACCAAAAGCTGGCAATGCAAAAATAAAATTCACACAGTTTTAACAGTTCTAGCAGTGCCACTGTTCAGCAATTCTTAAGCCGGGATTCCATCTGAACTGAAATGAGAATTTTTTCGGACAACAGAATTGTTGTTGGGATTCATTTTCTGTCCGCTCTTGACTCCACTTTAGCATAATACGCTTCAACAGATACTACGATGCAGGCGCCTGAAGACGAGTCCGTGCGCAATAGTGCATTCTTCAACGAATAGAGGTAAAAAAGGAAAAAAAAATCTGCTATGATCTTTGCCTGACTAAATTTTCAATCCCAGCTCGCCCAGATGAAAAGGTCAAGCAGAAGGAGTTGGTCCTGCTTCAAGGACTGTATGGGCGATTCGTTTAACAAATATATATATATAATTATATATATTTGTTAATAACAACAAATTGAAATCATTACACTTGAACACTTTTTAAAATGAAATATTTGATAATCAAACTAAAGGCCCACTTTTATTTTTAAAAAAAATTCTTTTCAGTCTGAAAATTTAAGAATTTTATAAAAGGAAATCTGAGAAGCACAGAAAATCTTCCATAATAGTTTAAAATGACGTTTATTGAAGGACGTAAACTTAACGTTTGTTTATTGAGCCTCAGTAGCGAGATAAGACTCCGAAGTGTTAAAGGAATAATTTCTTATGAGGCTCTTTTCAAGATACATTTTGGCCAGAGCGTAGCTAAATGCAGGGATTTGAGTAAAAAACTAGCTTAAAAATTTTCAAGCTAGACCATATTCTTAGCAAGAGAAATGGGAAGTTTCTTCAAACTAACGTCAAATTCTCAGAAATGTACGCATCGTTTAGGATAATGTTTCCCAACCCATTTACATAAGCAGACCGGGAAAAACAAGAAAAATATGTCGAGGACCAGCGTTAGGCCAATAACAGCAAACATCTAGACATGCATTTTATTTATTGAATGAAGTGTTACACAAACATAATTTTTAGTTAGAACGACATTTGATATTGGCATTTTTTTCTTTTTTTCAATTTGGTATACGTGGTTCGGCAGTAAAGTCCCAAAGAATCGCACCAGTCCATGGACTAGTAGTTGGGAAACATTGATTTAGGATGAGTAACACACACATAATAGGTAGGAAGGCCAAGTGGATAAGACACTCAAAATGGCGGAGGTCTGAAGTGTGAAGGTCCCGGGTTCGGGCCCCATCGCTCAGCTGTCAATCTAATGTTCTGGAGTTTCGGTCGGTCTTCTCCAGATGTAACGTAAATACGCGTTAGAACTCCTTAGAAAGTCGTCGACCAAGGCAACCTAATCCTTAACAAATCACCCGTGCGTAATGTCGCCATAACAACTCAAACAACAAAAGTGAACGAAAACAGAAAAATTATATGAATAAAAAATGAACATATAAGATTTGCTCAAATGAAGGTGGCAATGCAGATGATTTGAGAAATGGTTTAGTGGTATTAATTTAAATTATTATACAAAAGAAAGAAGTAATAGAGGGGTAACAGATAGGCCAGACAAAGTCACCTTGTAGGTTGAAACAAGTGTCCCAGTGGTCAACCAAATGATCGATATCTGGGTGAAGAACCTCCGGGGAAAAATGCAACCTTTCAATCAGTATTGTGTGCACACGTTCTTTGCTCATAGACATTTCCTGCGTCATTTCGCAAGTGGTGATTCGCCAATTCATTCTCACGAAACTGTCCACAGCTGCAACTGTTTCCTTCGTGATAACCACAGCAGCTTGACCAAGTCGTGACCTGCCGTCAGTACTGCTTTTTCCACTAAGAAAATCCCTACAGCGTCGGAATACCGACTTGCGTGACATACACACCATAGAATACAGATTTTGCATGATCGTCTCCGGAGAATAAATGGGCGAATCACTACTTGTGAAATAACGGAGGAAATTTCTATGAGCAAAGGAAGTGTGCAAACAATACTGCATGAATGGTTCCCCTTTTCTTGGAGCTTCTTCGTCCAAGTATGCATCATATGCATTGATGTTTAAATAAATTACCCGTTTAAAAATTATTTAAACCTCCCAATTTAAAATTCTTAATTGAAGTAAATTTTTAATAAAATTCCAATATTTTTGAGTATTTACCGAAAATGACCTCCGCCCAAGGCAACCCCCTAGGCAGATTCCTCTTGTGTAGGCATAACACAAAAAGATAAAACATTAAAGAGTTTCAAATAGTTTTTTAAAATGATGGGTCATGCATCATTCATCTTTCACTGGCGCTCCTTCCGATCATTAAATCAGCAACGGGCGTGAACTCGTATGGCTATGTTTGTACAGGAACAGGGTGATTGAAAGTTCATCATCAAGTTTGGTAAGAGGTAAGAAATAGGAAAAGAAAACTATTTCACATTGGAAAGCACGGGGGCAAACGAATGCATAGCGATGTTGGGGGTGCTTTGTGTCCGCAACTCCTATTGACGCGCAGTACGATAGCTCAGTTAAAACAAACATATTGTTCCGTTTCTCATACAAATAAACTTGGATACAAAAGTAATTATTTTAGCAAACGATTTCGACGACGCGCGCAAATTTGTTTGAGGTGTGCAACCATACGTTCGAAAAGGTCCCATCGAAGAAGCAACATGAATTAATATACCAGGAATGACCTTGCAGATTTGTACATAGGAGCTCACAAAAATGTTCTCTACTGGGAGACAAACTTCAAATTTTTTTCTAGAGGCGGGCAAATTTAAAACTTGTAAAAATTTCAGTTCCGATTTTGCTTAGTGATGTAATTTTATTTACAGCATAAGACATTATGCTAAAACTCTAAGGGTGAAGAGTACACTAACATGCCCCCGTTATGGGCGCCCATAGACATGCATCTAACTTACGATACCGAAACGGTGTACACAAAGCACCTCCTACACCGCTTTGCGTTTGTTTGTGCCCATGCTTTCCTATGTGGAATAATGTTCTTTTTCTGTTCTCTACCCCTCTACCAAATACTGATGATGAATTTTGAATAATGTCATGCATATGTATCTATAAGGTGAAAAAAATAAGGAAAAAGCATAGAATCGAAATCTTATAAATAAAAATGAAATTCTGTTTGTTTGTTTGTTTGTGGATTTGATTCGTATACAAATCCACAAAAATGGACCTATCGGCCTGAAATTTAGCACAGATATGTAAAATAATATAGAATAAATCGTAGTCCACTTTAAAACTTTGAAAGTCCACCCGTTCCCGGAATTTAAGAGATTTTTTATGCTCTCCACGCAAAAAGCTTTCCGTAATTGTAACCCCTGTAGTGAAAAAAGTGTGAAATAAGGATCGTGGTTGCCATTTGCGGCGATTTTGCCGAATAAAATGTTTTAAATTCTCAAAGTAAAAATAAAAGAATAATAATGATTTTTTTTTATTAGTTTATATTTGTAACATAATTATTTTTTTACTATAATATCATGTGCATGGGAAATCGGAGCAGGAATGAAATGTTTTATACGCAAAACAATAAGACTATAAGATTTCCGAGGCTAATAGGTAAATTTTTTTAGTTTAGCGAAAAAATAAAATGGCTCAAATGCCGATTTTGAGAAAGTGAGTTCTAGCGGTTTGCACAGATTTCGGCTTGGCGCAATTTATTGAGAGCTTAAGGAAATAGATTTTTGAAAACAAGTGCAAAGGTTTTATTAGAATACAGCGTTAAATTTTAATGATCTGTGAAGAAATAATGCAGTTATTAAGGGATTTCAAGCGATCTATCTCCAGAATTCTCGCCAAATGAGTACATTGATTTAAGTTGGGGGAATTCCGCTAAATTTCAGAAAATTGAAATCTTCTCATTTAGTACATCGGAGTAACGATGAATAAAACACGTTATAGTTGATAATTTTTAAAAATTCGGCTGTATTAAAGGATTCCACTTTTCAAATAAAGGCTTGCTTTACTTTTCCGCGGTCGAACCATTTCCCATATTGATTGCTGCTAAATCAATGCTTCAAATGATTTCCTGAAAAACGCTTGCAAAATGGCGTATGTTGGCACTTTGGCGAGGCTTAGATTTGAAACTGGATTTTATTTGAGACTGGGATATATAATGACACTGGTTATAGATAAAAATGAATGTTGGTATGTGTGTATGAGGTTGAAAAACTCCAGCACCGTTGAGCACCATGGGCGTAGCCAGCGAGGGGCAGGGTGGGGCAGCTGCCCCCCCTAAAATGGGCTGGTCATAGGGTCTGATTATGACAAACCGGGCATTCTCCGGTTAGACCGTTGCACCATGAAATTTGGTTCACCTAAGTCTTTTATCATGGAGAAGCTTCTTATGCTATCCGTTTTCCTCTAACTTGCCACCAGGTGGCGCAGCAGAACGTCGAATTCTATTCCGTTTAGCCGTTTACTATGCGAATATCGTCCAACCGATTTCGATAAAATTTGGACGCGGATATTAGAACACGGGGATATTAGAACACGGAGAATATTTTTCAGTATCCATTTTGCTGTAACTTGCCGCTAAATGCCGCTGATGCAACGCATCAACTTCTATACTGTTCGACCGATCGGCATAAAATTTTTTATACTTACACATTTGAGCACGAAGAATATATTCTAACTGCGTTCCTTTTGATGTTACTCACCACTAGATGACACTGCAATGCATTATTATTTTAACTCGCCACTAGATGACGCTGCAGCAGGCCAAATTCTTGACCATTCAAACGGTCGCTATGAAAATAAGTATACATAGCTATTTGAACAATGAGAATATTTTGGCGTTATCCATTTTGCTATAACTCGCCACTTGACGGTGATGTAACAAATCATTACTTTTATTAACCACTAGATGGCCCTGCACTGTATCACTTCTTGACTGTGCAAATGATCGTTATGAAAATTGGTATACATAGATATTTGAACACGGTCGCTATGAAAATCAGTATACATAGCTACTTGAACAATGAGAATATTTTGGCGTTATCCATTTTGATATAACTCGCCACTTGACGGCGCTGTAGCAAATCATTACTTTAATTAACCACTAGATAGCCCTGCAGTGTATCACTTCTTGACTGTGCAAATGATCGCTATGAAAATAGGTATACATAGAGGCATACCAGATATTTGAACACGGGGAAGAGTTTGGCGCTATCCATTTCCCTATAACTTGCCACTAGATGTCGCGTCAACACATGAACTTCAGGACTGTCCAGCCGATCGTCATGAAAATTCGTATACATCGATATCTGAATGCGAAGAATATTTTCGCCGTATCCGTTTTGCTAAAACTCGCCACTAGATTGCGCTACGCCGCATGGCCTTCTGCACCGTACAAACGATTGCCTTGCAATTCGGTATGCATGATTATTGGACACAATGTAACGCGATATCGATTTTGCTATATCTGTTTATTACAATGAATAGTAATCACCACAAATCGTAATATCAAAAAGTCCATTCATTCCCGTGCGAAGAACGGGTACTTCAGCTGGTATATATATATATATATATATATATATATATATATATATTTGATTAAAAAAATTTTTTTATTTTTCCTCCCAGCAGAAGTTTAACCCCACCATCTAATTTTGATGCAAATTTCTTTTACTTCCAGATCTAAATCAGATTTTAGCTTCTTGATAGATTTATTGATTCAATATAACTTTGTCGATTATGGCATCGTCAGTAAAATACAGAAATTGTATCTTACTTACGATAATTTCTTTTGTTAGCTTACGAGTGAAATATGTATCAGGCTTTATTTCGCTCGTAGCTTACAAAAGAAAAAAAAATCTTTTAAATCACTAATGAACATGAACAACAGCCTAGCACGAATGTCCAGAAATCTCACAGTTTGAGGAAACGTATGTTGAACTCAATGTTGCGTCGAATCAAAGCCCTAATCAGAGGCGAGAAAGATCCCACTCATTTTAAATTGTTTTAGTAACACACAGAGAATAATAAAAGAAAATCTTTTCTCTATAACGCTAAATAATTGGAAAGAACGAAGTTATTATAATAATTTTGAGAATACAATAAGCGTCCGTATTCGTGCAAAGACATGAACCTGTAATATCGTTTTGGGAAAAGCGAAGAAAAAAAAAGTGGTCATAATCGCCGAGCACACAATTAACACAGAACACACAAGACGTGTGTGCCCGACCTCGGACCACCAAAACTATTATGATCCCTTGATGTCTATATGAAGACAATAATTTGTTATATGTTTTTTTCTGGTGAAGTGAAAAAAATGTCAAATTTTTATGAAGCAATAATTTTTAAAAATAAATATTTTGTTTTTTGGTGCTATATTTTACAGTACAAAAATCTGTATCGAATTTTCTTAATATCACATCATCAATACGACAATTATTTTTTTAGGGAATATCGTTAACTGCTGTTACCACAATAGACGGATACTGCATTGGCTGTTTTTTTACTAATGATTTCTTCAATGATTTCAATTACAAGGCTATAAAAAATAGACAGTCTTATGTGTAAAGATAAATATGAAATACTGTTAATAATATTGGCATCACGTCCAAAAGTAGCAGAGTATGAATTTATTCAATTTTTCAGTTTTGAAATCTTAAAATGTGTAATTTGCTGAAATTCTTAAATACATGCATGTTTTTTAAAGCAAATTCATTAGAAATGTACGTGTTTAGTAAATATATGTTAAATAAGATTGTTTTTGTTACATTCAGCGCATTCAAACATGCTTATTGCAAATAGTTTTAAATATCGATCTTAAAAATTATCAAAGTTGTAACTACTAAACAGAAATAAATTAAACTATAACAAATTAATTAGACACTGCGATTTTTAAGATCGATATTTAAAACTAGTTGCAATAAGCATGTATCGAATTCAATATTTAAAACTATTTGCAATAAGCATGTTTAGCAAGTTACTAGCTTGCTATTTGTAAAAAATTCTAAGTCCGTTATCTTGAAAGAGTAACTGAAATGCACTAAGTTGAATAATTCAATGTTTCTAAAAAGACAGAAAAAATGTTCAGAAAAAATGTATCATGTTCGTAACATTCGAAAAATAGCAAAGTTCGTCACTTCTATAAAATTTTCATAGTACAGATCTGTTAGTTTATTTCAAGAACATATTCAACGACTTATCAGAACATAAAATATACCAATGTGCAAAACTTCTAAAAGAAAAAAATTACAACTTACAATCTATTAATGCAGTTTACTAAGTATTTTGTAAAATCCTTTACTTGATAATTCTGAAAAATAGTCTTAGTCCCTCACTTTGTACAGACATAAATTATATTACTTTTAATTAGTTAAGGTTTACATAAAGATAAGTTTATACATCTATGCTAAAATAACTGATTATTTCTGTACCAAACATTGAAGAACATATCAAAAACATGTTAAGCATATTACTTCTACGAAATTTACAAAGTTCTAATAGCTAAGTTCCTTTCGAGAAATAATTTCATAACTTATGAGAACTCATAAACGTATACAAATCAAAAGTATACTTAGTTTGAACAAGTAACATGTATAAAAGTAAGAGCATATTTATTTAAAATTTGTAAGCATAACCATCTCAATCAGTAAAATGTGTAACATGTGCACTTAGTTGATATTTCTCATAAAAATATTCAAGCCCATTACTTAATAATAATTATGAAAATATGCTAAGTTAATACTCTGATGTTTTAAAAACATAGTGTTTGATTTAAAATATTCTGTTACTTCAAGTAAAATGTGGTAAGATCTTTACATTAAAGAACACCTAAAAAATCTTTATTTAAAAATACTAAGTTTCTTTATCTCACTTAATTTTTTTTTGAAAAACCTGTAAAATCGATTAAGTTATAAAATTATGGAAACTAACTTTTTTAGCTAAGTTCATTTTATAAAAAATTAGTACTTTGGGAATTCTCATGTAACACAATTTACCTATCACACTTAAGTTTATGATTTTAATCAGAAAATTTTATTTCTATGTAGTAGATTAATGTATCCATAGTACATGCTTCAATAAATTTTGTTAAATTTGTAACTTTTACCTTGTAGTGTATAAAAGATAAGTATAAAACACAACACGAGAACCTTAAATCTTGACCAAGTATGTTAACTTTACCACTTTTTGCTGCAGTAAAATTTCATAGATTTTTATTTTGCAAGTAATCGACACACACATACACATAAAGAAAACACAGAAAAGTTTTCGTATGTAAACTTATTTATTTACAAAAATATATTTTAAATTACACAAACTATTTACACAATTAAGAAAATAATAACTTTTCAATGAGTATTCTATGACTAAGCACGCATAAGTCCGTAAAAACTTATTGCAGTAGAAAACTTACAGCTCTACATAATTGTGCACAACAGATATACATCATGCGATAGCACATTGGATGTCATTTACATTAAAATAATCAGGAGGTTTTAATATATTTTTTACAATTGCAATACTAGTTATACACCAATAATATCACATAATTACAGATGTTTTGCCATCCTCGGAATTAGCAAAATCTGAAAACTGTTGAAAAAATGCATTAAATAGCTCATTTTGAAGATATTTCATATAGTCTTCAAAGAAAATGTTTGAAAAAAATTCTCCGTCATAAATGCATGTGCATTTTTTCTCGCATATTTCTCTTGCAATATACAACATGTCGACCATAAAACATGCTTTACTACTTATAAGACCCTCTCTCTCATCAGCATGTGTTCTATTCGAACAGGCATGTATCCTTTGCGAAGAATGATCCTGAACCCGGCCTATGTTTTTAAAAATTTCCTGATGTACTATATCCATTAATTGTTGTTTAGCCTCATGATAATTACAATGGGGTTCACGGTTAAATTTTTGCGGCTTTAATTTTAAAATTAAATGAGGCAGGGTCGTCGTATATTG
This sequence comes from Cheiracanthium punctorium, assembly GCA_038373885.1. Lineage (NCBI taxonomy): Eukaryota > Metazoa > Arthropoda > Arachnida > Araneae > Cheiracanthiidae > Cheiracanthium > Cheiracanthium punctorium. Next base: position 28,885 of record JAWZYV010015380.1, read on the forward strand.
CGTTTTTAAAATGTAATACAAAATTTCATTTCTTATTTCACAAAGTTTTAATACTTGGTCATTTAAAAGTGTTAAGGAAATTGGATTTAACGTAAATGAATCGCCGGTTTTGTAAATTTGTTGTAAGATGCATTTTCCATCATCATTAAATACAGATAATTGATTATTACAAATAAAAGAGCTATTGTTATGACATATATTAAAATCTAATAGTTTTACAATAAATTGGATCCATGTGGAAGGGTTCATCACAACTCCCTGACCGGTTGGTATATAGTCTAATTGGGCGTTCTGAATAAATTGTCTAATATGAATCTTCAAGTCAGTTCTTTCATCGTGAAGTGAAACGCAGATAAGTCTTTCCAAATGCCATGTACCATTTACAGAAGCGTATAAGCTGTGGTAAAGATTATCCATCCAATCGTCCAACTTTACCCTTTTCGGGGAAGGCTGATAAATGTACATTTTGGCAAATGTTAGGTTAATGTGCGGGTCTGTTACATAAGGTTCAGAAGGAATACCATGCGTTAAAAGTTTGTTGGTTGGGGGATATATCTTACACATTGAACCATGTTCTAATTTAATGGTAGTGGTTTCACAGTTCGCTGGTTTAAAATCCAAAGTTCGTTTAGATCCAAAACTTAGAATGCATACACCTGATGATAGGTCCAGATTGAAATCTTCGTAGTTACCGTCTTCAATTTTAGGTTGTTCTTCAGAGCCTAAGTTCACTTGTACCATATTAAATTCATAATTTGTCACTTTCTGTAGATCTTCACGTATTTTTTGCAAAATGGGTATCCAAGAGTAAACAATGACTGTTGCTCCAGGTAAACTGTAATTGATTCCTTCATCAGGAAAAGTAATTACTTTACGGGTCGAGGAAATTTTCTTTTCACTACTTTGCAGGGGTAATTGAAACAATTCTTGCTTTAGCACATCAACATCACTTTTAGTATAAAACTCGGGGGAAATTTTCTTTTCAATACTTTGCAGAGGCTTTACATCTAAAGGCAATTGTATTATTTCTTGCAGCAACACATCAGCATCACTTTGAATATAAAACTCGGGAGTGTATTCAATGTTAAAGTTATTTTCGATCGATTCAAGCAAAGAGATTTTTGGAACTCGGTGAAAAATCAATTAAAACATACGTCTTAAGTATAGGCGCACACAGTGTAAAGGGATTCTCGCAACACACACCTGGCCACTTTATCTAACTAAAAAGTCTTCATACTGGTTCTTAAAAAATCACGTGATCACCCAAGCGCCCTCTACTTTAAAACTTTCTCAACCCTGTAGATATTGCATCATCTAACTTGTCTTAGCCTGTTAGAGAGAGTTGCCACTAAATGTAAATAGTACATCCTGCCAACAAACCTACCGGATATTGAATCATCACAGATTTGCACACGTCACTATCAGGTATCTTCTGCGCATGTCACTTCCTTATCTCTTATCTGATCTGTGATGCCTGATAAGAGAAAACCCGTTTTTAGTTGCCGTTAAATTTGTAGAGTTTGTAGGTTGGGTATAGGTAAACTGTCCTGCAACGGATACCTAAGAATTCTTTAGCCGAGCAAACAGATGTTTTGTCCGCATGTAACAAGAGTGTTGTCCGGTATTTTTCAGGTATTATAATTGCTTATATTTTTTTTCTGATATATGTTGTGATTAGCTATCTTTTAGAGTAATAAGTTTAATTTATTAGCAAGTTTTCATTCACAATTTTAGTTTATGACTTTATTAAATAAAAAAAATTTAGTTTATTATTGTAAAAATTGTTTTAAACAATAATTTTAGTTTATGAATTTCTTAAAAGGATGTGTATGTAAAATTTAAGTCTATAAAAAAACTGAGGGTAAAAATTTTGATATGTTTAATTTATTAGCAAGTTTTCATTAATAATTTTAGTTTATGACTTTATTAAATGAAAATTTTAGTTTATTATTGTAAATATTGTTTTAAACAATAATTTTAGTTTATGAATTTATTAAAAGGATGTCTACATATTTGGAAAATTTAAGTATATAAAAAAAATTGAGTGCCTTTCATCGCAAGTAAAGAATCTTAACCCCGTTTTTCATATTAGAATAATCATAATGTATTTAATACGTGTTCAATAGATATCCTGTACAAAATTCCAATGCATTTGTTAAAATTAGATCCTGTTTTTCGATAGTAAATACCAATTTTATACGTGAATACTCATTCATCTGCAATGCCTATAATTTATTACTGTTATTTATCAAAACTTAACAAAAATAATTTGCTTTAATGCTTTAGTATAATGATCTTTGCTAATTTTTTCACAGAAATTAATTAATTAATGATTCATTATTAGGTTTCTATTGAAATGGGTTAAGAAAGTCCCCATTTTTGAACGTAGAATGAAGCACATGTCCCCACAATTCTGTACTGTGTTCCCCTATCACCCTCCATGAGTTTATCTTATCGGCAAACTTGCCCAGTGTTATTATACCGGTTCACTGGGCTTTCAACGCCCTTCTTATCTCAATTTCTTATCAGTAATGTGTTGAATGAGTTTGCAATATCGCATGCACGTGGCTGGATTTTACTTCAGTCATTCTTTTGTGACTTATGTAAGTATTTTTATTAGTATTATTATGTCACCTCTCGCGTGTACAAGTACAGGGTAAGTGTAACATTGTCTAGGTATTATTTTAGTTACATATAGGATGATTATCGCAATTAACTCTTACTTACATTTTTTTTCAAACTGCTTTAATTGAAAATAATTATGTGGTCCTTATAGTTTGGTAATTATATTTTCCACTTTTGATGTGTTGTTCTTTTAAGTGTGATTTTTTTTGTTATTGTTAATGTATGTTTTCCTGTATTTTGGTGTTTTGGAAAATTTTAAGTTGGTAATCCAAAGAGTGTAATTAATATTAATAGTATTATCAGCCAATGTACTTTAAGCAGTTTGTATACAAAAACTGCTGTTTGAGGGATTTCGCCTCTGCTTTAATTGAAAATAATTATGTGGTTCTTATAGTTTGGTAATTATATTTTCCACTTTTAAGGTTGCACTTTTAAGTATGATTTTTTTGGTTACTGTTAATGTATGTTTTTCTGTATTTTGGTGTTTTGCAAAATTTTAAGTTGGTAATCAAGTGTAATTAATATTAATAGCATTATCAGCCGAAGTATTTTAAGCAGTTTGTATGCAAAAACTGCGGTTTGAGGGATTTCTCCTAATAGAAAATAAAGTCTGTATGGTATCTGTATTTCAGTAAATTCTAATTAAGATTAAATTTTCGCTTGCTAACTAATTTTATCCTACATAAAATAGTATTGTGAATCTGATAAATTGTTATAAGAAAAAAACATTACTTTTAAAGCGTTTAATATCTTCAAATGTGTTATTTTATTGGTATTAACAAAATAATATTAATCAAGTGTCAAAGTCAAGAGTCAAAATAATATTAATATTTTCAGCCAAGATTAAAAATTAATGAAAATGTGCTAGTTGGACCGGGAAGTAGGGTTTATGTATTTTAAATCATTACTCTATTTTCCGGACTTGCTAGCCTGGTGATGTAAGTACTTTGTCGAGAGGCTAGAAGATTTAACACGATGTCCCTTCACGTAAGTAAAAACCTTGTATTTCTTTAGTTCAAGTAATGATAACTCTTTGCGATTTAAATGCGGTTTGAGGGATACATGGTGAAAGAGCTTTCTCCAAGTGGCAGCTGGAAGGGAATTTAGAGTTAATGTGTTTTAAATCATTACTCTATTTTCCTAACTTGCTAGCCGTATAGATGTTGGTGCAAGAAGTTCGCCTAAGAAGATTTAGTACGATGTACCTTCACGTAAGTAAAAACCTTGTATTTTTTTAGTTCAAGTAATGATAACTCTTTGCAATTTAAACTATCATTTTATCTAAGTATTGAAAGATATTTATGTACATGCAGTATACAACTGTGCATGCAATTGTGCTAAAACGGATCTTCAATTTTTATTTCCAATAGTTCAACTTTCTAACAATAGTATTATCTAGTCTAAAAGTTTGTGCTAGTTATGCTCACCTTTCTATAAAATATGTTAAGTGCATCAATAAAATATCACTCAAAAGGTTGATAGATGTATAAAATTACGCTATCATAGTAAAACTAAAATTAGTGTTGCACATAAACAATCTAACTCGTATCGTATTGAAATTCTATAAATCAAGTTACTCTACTTGTGATATATAATAAAAAAGTTTTTTAGGATTATTAAAAATGTAATTTTTTCTCTAATTGATCTATAGAAAATATAAACTAGTATAATCGGTGCTTAAAATCTATCAAAAATGTATTGGTAAGAAAAAATGTTTAGATAAATACTTACAATTTTTTTAACTTCCCTAATCCATAGTATATTTCTAGCTCTGGGGGGGGGGCTCGAGTCCCCAGAGCCCCCCATGGATCCGCCACTGGATCCTGGTTCTACAGATATGGTCACGTACACGCTCAATGATTTCAGACCGGAGGAATATTCACCAAAGAAAAAGGGAGAGAGAAAATTAAATAGTACTATGTGAAATTATATATTACAATGCAGCTTGAGAAAAATTTTTTGGCAATAAAAAATGTATTTTTCAAACTTGAGCCAAAATGCCGGTAGTTAAATTTGCCACCCCGGACAGGCGTCTGGTGTGTCCGGCCCTAGATACGCCCGTGTTTCAAAGATTTTAGTACTGAAATAATGAAAAAAAATTCAAAAGAAGGGGCGAAAAGTGTGACAGAATAGTTTATCAGAGACGATACATTGCTTTTTTTCTGTTCATTTATATTCTTGGACGGTGGTTTAACCTGCTTCCTCTCTTCAATGGGGACGATTATTTTTCTGTGATCATTTTAGTGCTTTAGCTCAAGTCGAGTTATCCGTTACTGTTGCCGACATGTGTATGTGAATTGTTTTCAAAAAAGGAAAAACTGCAGTTTTAGTGGAATCTATATAGTAAGTAAATTTAATCAATAAATGCCTTATTTTTTACAAAAGAATTGAGGTACAATTGAAATTCTCTGAAGAAACAAATGTTTTTGTACATAAAGTTATAGAAGATTTAAGATAAACAGCAATTTTGTTTTTTAGATTTAAATTCATATTTTACTGTTTCCATAACAATATTTTTTCGTATTTTAGATGAATTCATATTTTCTTAAGAGGATGATTTTTCATAAAAATGCAGACACAAATTTCAGTCATTCAGAGGGATGAAGCAGTCTGCATTCCAGGAACGTAACTGGAGACAGGGATCTCCGGAGGATAGAAAAACATGTGACAGTGAACTCCCTGTTTTTTCCCTACTTTAATTTTTTTCTTTCTAGTTTTGGTTTATCGTTTTCCTAATAATTACAGTAACTTTATCCATCGGAATGAATGAAAAAAAATTCGATTAATTTTCCCTAATATGTGTACTCATTATACGTTAAAGTATTATTATTATTCTATATTATTAATTATTTTTTATTCTTGTTATTTTCATCATTAGCTACATTGGCGGATCTGGACGGGGGGGGGTTGTGCACTTGAGCATGTGTACCTCCCAGACAGCACAGCAAACTTGCAGCAAGCTTGATTTATCAAGTCAATAAACTTGAATTAAGCTTGAAAATTTCAAGCGTGTAAGCTTGATGCAAGCTTGAATCAAGTGTTCTAGTTTACACTTGCCCAGCTTGCATTAAGCTTGACATAGCAAGCTTGAATCAAGCTTGACATAATAAGCTTAATTTCAAGCTTAAAAATTTTTCCAAAAAATATTTCCTATATACACGGGGCGCCCGTCGGCGAACTCGCCCCACATATTTTATTTTTCCACACTACGCTGAAATTTCAAGTTATTTTAACCTGTTACAATCAAGCGTCCGCGATCGAACTCGGTACATAAGGGTTGGCAAGCCAGCGTCCTAGCCACTCGGCCAACCTCAGTTGCGCTGATATGACTAAAGTTTAAAGTGACTGTTATGGTTATCACGCCGTTTTCCGGCGAGATCGATCAGTGGCCAATGTGTTGATTTGTTTCTTTTATTTTTCCATGGGATGGATAAAAAGTAAAATAATGTTATGTGTGATTTAGAGACTCTACTAATAGGGAAATAAGCATAATATAAACTTAAAAGCAGCACACGTTTTAAAACTTTCAGTATCGAGACACTCATGTTCGGCAATACTGGCAAATATCGAGACAAACGACTCATTTGAAATCAATTTCGTAGTATAATTGTATTTTATTTTGAAGAATTTCAATATTTGGAAATATAGAATCTGTTTTTCTTTTTTTTTTTTTATTCTGTGGTCAAGTACATTTATGACTGATGATAAATTATTTGTTATGTGGATGTGGCTTTCCAAATCAAGCACTAATCAAGTTACATTCAAGCTTGACAGTTCAAAGGACTTCTCCAAGCTTGCTGCAAGCTTAAAATGAATTGAACTGTCAAGCTTGATTTAAGCTTATGTGCTGTCTGGGCTCCCAGACGAATTAAGTTCAAACTATAAAATATTGGCTTATTTGTAAATTCAGATGAATTTATGTGAAAAGAAAGCGTCTTCCCCCCCCCCCCCCACAGAAAAATACTGTGCCCCTCCAAAATTTTTTCTCTCACCAACCGATTATCTATATCAGTTCTCCCCAACCTTTTTATCACTCGGTCTATGTTATGATTTTACCGCAGGCTGCAAAAGGGGGGGGGGGACAACGTTCATGGATCATAATTTAGATTGTTTTGCTTTAAATATTTTCAGTTTAATTGCATCTGCCTTCAAAGTAAAATACAGTTATACCAAAAAATGAATATAAAGGTATTTAATATTTTAATTCACTAGAACAAATGAAAATCAATGAGAACCCTGAGCTTGTTACAACGAGACGGTTCCATATTGGCGTAATAGTAGACAATGACACTCGAAGTGTGTCACTTATGTCCAGTTTATTCCGTTGTTTTGTTTTGGTTGCTGTCACTGTAGAAAAACTCAGTTCATACTGAAAAGTTGTCTGAAATGGCAACAAGGATTTAAGTAACTGTAAATTTAATTTATAATCTTGAAATGTTTCATATAAAAAAAAGCTAATTTAAATTAGTTACAAGATTTCAAAGGTTATAAAAGTATAAATTATAAGAAAATCAACAAAGCCAAATCCCGAGAGAAATAACATAGAGTAAATAAAATAAAAAATGTAATGTTCATTCTGTGGCCCGGTCATTTGATCCACAGACCGATTCCGGTGCGCGGACCAAGGGTTGGGGACCTCTGATGTATATTATACAGGTATTTTGCCCCACTGATGATTGACTGATTGACTGACAGACACACAAACACACCTATGAACTCTTTCTTTACCATTGACACTATGTCACTTACATTCAATTGAATTTTATTTTTCTTTAAAAACTTTTATGCATATTCATTAAAATAAGCCACATTAAATTTTTATAGCAATAAAGAAAAAATCGTGCCATATAAATGAGCAATCCTGTCAAGTAAAAAACAGAAGGATACCCGAAGCTAGTGGATACTATAAAGAATAAAATACTCTTCTTATGCATTATCTGGCCAAAAGTATCCGGACACCCAGTGGTATGGACTTGGAGCGTCCTGAGGCATATATTAATATGATATAGGTACCCCTTTTGCATCGATGACAGCCTGCACACGTCTCGGAATACTTTCCACCAGTTTTTGATAGGTGGCCATAGGAATTGACTTGAAGGCGTCCATCACAGCTGAAGTGAGTGCTTGCAGTGAAGATGGTCGATTTGGCTGGCTACGTAATATGCGCTCTAATTCGTCCCAAAGGTGCTCCACGGGATTTAGATCGGGGCTCTGAGAAGGACAGTCCAGTTTTTGAACGCCCATTTTGCCAAATCACGCCTGTGCAAGCCTCGATGTGTTAATGGAGTAGTTATCCTGCTGGAAGAGAAATGGACCTTCCTCGAAATATTGCCACAGAGTTGGGAGTGCAACATTGCCCAGAATGTTCACATACATCGCAGAGTTCATGTTTCCAAACACAGGAACTAATGGAATTGGCCAAGCCACGAGAAACGCCCCCCACCATTATACTGCCACCACTAAACTTAACAGTCGGCACAATTCAGTCACGCAAAAAAAGCTCGCCGGGCATCCGCCAAACTCAGGGCCCGATTCAAACGAAACGCGATCGGTCGTCTCCAAAACGATCGTTCTCTCTCTGGAAGTTCGATCGCTTTTACAAGCGATCGCAAAAGTGTATTCAAAGTGAAACAAAATAGAGGCGATCGAACTTACAGGTTTGCTAGCTGGAAACTTTATCGCCACAGAGTGAAAAAGCAACGTAGAAAGTCGCTGTTAACCAATAAAAAAATAGCATCTTTCTCTGGAAAAAACTTTTAACTTAATGGCGACGACTAAGTGTTTATTTATTTATGTTTGAGCAGCAACGGACAACAGGCTGTGTCTTAATTTTTTTCCCCAACAGAATTGTAGGTTAATGTTTTAAAATTTTAACTGGTTTAGGTTAATATTTTTTGTATGTTTATAATCATGGAAATACATTTTTAATTTATGAAGATTTTTTTTTAGAAAATTATTAATAATAGTATTGTTCGTCATAATTATCATGTCGAATTGTTCGAATTATCGAATAATATTTGTTCTCTAGTTTGCCTACTACATTTTATTTTTCTGTAGCAGAGAAGCTGTTTATAATTATAATGGAGGGGTAGAATTACTATATATTTTATGTTCTGATATATAATTAACAATCAAAGACATCCTTAATATAGTGGTATGAATATTTTTATTTGTTTAGGAGGGTTGCTAGGATGCTTATTTTAGCGAGAAATTATTCGATCATTATTCGAGAAATTATTCATGTATTTTTTCGCGCTGTTTCAAACATCAAATTTAACGAGCAATAAACGATTTAAAATAAGGACTACAGATGGCGCCTGCATCGTAGTGTCTGCTAGAGTGGAACTCGAAGGCCGACAGAAAATAAACCCTACAGAAATTCTGTTCTGCGAGAAAATTCAGCTTTCCGCAGGCCTAAATCTGGGGGAAATTTAGTTAGCAGGTGTCCTCGCCAAGAGGCGATCTGTCGCCAAATTTGAAGTTCGTTGGACAGTTTGTTTACGATAGAGATAGTTTCAGATATCTCTTGCAACCTATGTTTGGAGTTGAGTTGTTGACTGGTGCTATAGTTTGATGAAAAAACGCTCGGTGGGTTCATTAAACGATACCAGGATGTTTGGTAAAGGAATTTTGTGATTGGTTTAGGCAATTTAACTGTAATCGGTAAACCGAAAAGCAGGTGAATTTGAATTCGATGTGTCAGTTCTTGTTTGGTGTTTGTTGAGTTATTCACGGGGAATATAAGGTGTATTTGGAAATGTGTTATGTTATTTGAAGTGTAGTGAATATTATGTTGTTGTTTAAAAAGGAAGTGTGTGTTTATTTGAAGGAGGGCGTGATTATAATGTTAAATAAAAGCAAGCGTTTTGGTGTTATGTTATTAGCTGGTGTGTTTTGGATATTTTTGAAGAGTTTCTTAAAATAAAGGTAAGTGTTTTTTTTTAAAGAATTTTTGCAATTGCTTAAGGTTTTCAATGTGAATTATGAATGGATATTTGATGTTGTTATGTTTTCATATATTGACTTTATATGAGGTGTATAACTAGGTTATTTAATCCACCGATGTTGTTTTGAGTTGAAAAAGGGCCAGTGTTTGCCCAGTTTACATAGCTGTACAACTAGGTTGCTGAATCCACTGAGGTTCTTTAGTTAAAAACGGACCACTGGTTGCCTAGTTTACATAGCTGTACAACTAGGTTGCTGAATCCACTGAGGTTTTTAAGTTAAAAACGGACCACTGGTTGCCTAGTTTACATAGCTGTACAAATAGGTTGCTGAATCCACTGAGGTTTTTTTAGTTGAAAACGGACCACTGGTTGCCTAGTTTAAATAGCTGTAGAACTAGGTTGCTGAATCCACTGAGGTTTTTTTTAGTTAAAAATGGTCCACTGGTTGCCTAGTTTACATAGCTGTAGAACTAGATTGCTTATTATACTGAAATTTTTTTAGTTAAAAGCGGTTTACTGTTTGCTCATTTTGAATTGCCGGTTACATAAATTGCTGACATTTTTTAGTGTTAAGTATGGATGGTGTATTTTGTTTTATTGTTTTTCTTAGTGGAATATCTGTGCAATTTTAATGTGTTAAAGTGCTTTGTCTTTGCTGACAGTGCTCAACGTGTTGTATTATTTTATCGTATTTTAAAATGGTGTTTCACACGTGAAAAATTTGGCGACAAAAAAAGCGCCAAGTAGCGGGTGTTGGCGACAAAAAAAGTCGCCAAAACTAGCTGGCACCCGCTTACGAAATTACTCCCCTAAATCTTTTGCAGAATTACCTGTCTGATAATTCCTACGGATTGCTTCGTAATTTTAAATAACGAGTCTTCGTTGTTGTAATCTTCTTATCAACCATCCGCCGATCGATCCGCCATGTTCTCGAAAACGATCGCTTTTGAAAAAGCGATAGCAAAACACCGATCGCAGTGTCACGTGATCCAAAAGCGATAGACAGGTTTCACTTGAATAGGAAACATAGGAATCAGTCGAAAATTTCCGCGATCGCAACGGAAAACGATATAACTCTGTTTCGTTTGAATCGGGCCCTCAGACGCGTCCCTCCGAGTGCCAGACTCTGAAGCAACATTCATTACCCCAAAGAACAGTTTTCCACATGTCCACAGTCCAATGACGGTGATCTCTGCACCATTGCAATCGAAGCTTCGCATTCTGCGTAGTGATGATCGGCTTGTGAGCGGCTGCACGACCATGGAATCCCAAGTTGTTTAACTCTCGACGAACAGTCCAGCTGCAAACACTAACGTCTGATGAACTTTGGAACTCCTGAGATATTTTCACTAACGAGGACTTGCGATTGTTTTTCACTACCCTTTTCAGAGTTCTGCGGCTGCATTCTCTAAGTTTTTTCGGCCTACTACTCCGCTTTTCTGCAGTTTCACTGCCTCGACGTTTCCACTTCACAATTACATCACTCACAGTGGATTTAGGATTCTGTAGAATGGCTGCAATCTCACGAACTAATTTTCCACAAAGGTGACATCCCACTATACTGCCATGATCGAACTCACTAAGCTTTTGACTTACTCATTGCTTCACAATCGCATGCATATAACCTGACGAACCATTACCAACACTTTTATAGCTTTCGATTACGCATCAAATTGCGTCACCCGCCAAAACCCCCTGTTTAGGGGATGTCCGGATACTTTTGGCCAGATAGTGTATTTGAAATGAAATACTTACTATTAAATTGTTCAATATACTTTCTTTTTACACTTGAATTACAAAAACCTCTTTTAAATATTTCCTTCCTTCGCAGAAAAGACCTTTCCTCCTCCCTCCTAAACCGCTAGAGGTCGCCACGACTTTGAATAATTCTTCCGTGGAAAAAAAATAATTTTTCCAAAATGTAAGCATGATAAGAAAGGGTCTGTTTTCCCACTCTTGAAGAGATATCTTTCACTGTCATCGACCCTCACTGTCCACTGTCCAGGCCAAAAAATTTTTCATAAAAAAAAGAGTAGAAGAGAATGCAATCAGAGAGGATTTGGACGATACTAAAGGTGATTTATTCAAGGTTTACTTTTAAAGAGTGATTGAGGGCGTTGCAAGTATGAATGAAAAAAAAAAATACCAATTTAAAATGTATACAGTAAAAAACAAAAAAAAATATTGAACAAATTTTTAACTTCACAGAACCGTACATCTCCATAGGATTAAATTGGTGCCGGTGTACCAGGCACGTTCCGACATCTGATAGTGTATTAAAATCGTCGTGATCTTCGTGCTGGTGCTACAGAGTGTGTTTGTTTGTTTTTTGTGTTGCGGCGTGGTGACGAAGCAAAAGAAAAAATATTGCGTTTAAGAGCTCCCCATTTCACTTCATGCTTTTTTATTTTTATTCTTTACTGGGATCCCAACCTTTTTTTTAAATTTTTATTGTATTATGTGTTAACACCTTTTTTTTTCTTTTTTACGAGTGAGTGTTCATATAAATATATCTAGTATTATAGTTTTATGCATTTTGATTTGATTTTGATTAAAGTGATTGATATTATTATGATTGATTTTTTTGCTATAAATATATGCGTATATACATTACATAAAAAGTAATTTTCTTCGAAATAATGAACATTATTTACATTTTTTTGCATTTATTTATCTTATATTTTTCTGCATATATCTAAATAGTTGATTATTTCTGGGTATACTGCTGAAACCAGTTAAATAAATTAAGCAGATTTAAAAAATGATTATTTGTGCACTTAGAATTGATAAGTAGCAATTATATATTTTTTCATATTTTTATCTATGCATAATTTTAAATGAGTACTAAAGGTAAAAATAAAATAGCCAAATCGACAAATATGTCTAATACAGCCATTCTTAATATTCTGCCTTTTCAAGGAGAACCTCATTTATTGGAATTTTTCTTTAATCAAGTAAAGGACATACAGAATTTAAATAATTGGGATGATGCACAAACAAAATTATTTCTCAGTACTAAGCTTTCAGGTGCTGCTCTGCAATATTATGCAGAATCTCCTTTTTTTGCTGAGGCAAAAACTATTAATGATATTCATGTACAATTTCAAAATTTCTTTGGAACTAATAATACTCAGGCTAATATAAGCCAGTTACATAGTCTAAATTTACTTCCTAATGAATCCATGCTGAACCTATCCCATCGCTTAGATCTAATTACTAAGAAGGTTTACAGCAACATATCTGATAAAGAAGCGTTAGATGCGATAAAATTTAATCATTTTCTTAATGCAATTCCTCGTGATATCAGAAAAATATTACAAATCGAAAAAGTAAATAAGTATGATAAGGCTGTTTCCCGAGCTCATGAATTGCAGCAAATTAATTCTTCTAATTCCCCACCTCGAGCTCAGTCCTCCCAAATAAAATCTTTAACCGAAGAAGTAAACTCGCTAAAAGAGCAAATCAATAAACTCGAAAATGATAATAAGGATAATGTTTCTGATACACACAGTTACTCTAAATTTCAACGCAGTCATCCTTATAACAGACGAATTCATAACAAATATAGAAACAATCAATATAAATTTAGGCATAATAATAGAAATTTCAAAAATTCCAACAACTATTTTCCTCGACAAACAAAGGCAAATAATTTTAAGAAATATTCTATAACATGTCAGTTCTGCTACAAAAAAAGGCACAATGTCCACCAATGTTTCAAAATGAAAAGCTCTTTCATTCCAATTCAGCCCATAGCTCAGCCTAATCCTATGTTCCAAAATTTGCCTACTCGCAATGCCTCTCAACAAAATGTGGTATCACAATTTCCTAATACGAATGCAACTTCCTTTTTACCACATAATGATCATTTAAACTGCTAATGAGAACTCCTGGTGCTGGTACTCGAGATTCTCAAGTGACTTTACCCCAACCAGCTACGTCAAAACTTCCACCTATGAGAACCCTAGCCCCCGATGCTCGAGTTCCTCCAATGACCTTTTCTCATCCAGAGACTTTTTCTTCACAAAGATCAACACATACTCAAACCTTGCAACCTATAAAAATTTGTAAGAATTCTGAATCTCAAACTGATAATTTTATGATGGATGAATGCCAAATTATTGCAAGTGTCTCTGATAATTCATTTAAACTTCCTATTATTCCAATTCAACTACATAATAGTAATATTCCTATGCTCATAGATAGTGGCTCATCCTTATGTATTTTATCACAGAATGTTTTCAATCATTTGAAACATGCAATTAATTATAAATTTCTTTCACGTTCTGTTAAAATTAGTACAATTAACTCTGAGGTTGCCTTTTCTAGTTGTGTTGAAATTTCATTTAAAATAAATAATAAACATTTTAGACATCACTTTTTCATCACCAATGTGACCATTTCATCTCAATTTCAGGGTATTCTTGGATTTGATTTCATTCAGAAATTTAATTTACAATTAAATCCACATTCTGGAACTGTTTCGATTGGTGACATCCTTGTTCCCTTAATGAAAAATCAGAATCTGAACAGGGAAATTCATACAACCACTATAAATAACATGACTAATTCTGAATCGCCTACTATTACACAAGAGTTAAGTAATGACACGCCTATTACAATTAAACTTGATAAAAAAATCATTTTACACCCCGATGACTTTCAATATGTAAAACTTAATCTGCATAACTGTCCATATACTGAATTTTTGTTTGAACCTAATATACAATCATTAAAACTAGAAATTTATGATTCAATACATTCCATTAGTAATTCTGATATTAAAAATCCCCATTTTTATATCTATGTAAAAAATAATTCTGATGAAACCATACACTTAAACAAAGCAATGAGTATAGGAACTATAAGTCCTATTGAAGAAGCTCAATTAAATATTCACACAAATATGCCTGATGACCATGTCAATCTTATTACTGCCTCTGATGAAATAATTCAAGAAAGAAAGAATGAGCTTACAGAAAATGACTTTGAGTTGAAACATTTAACTCACAATGAACAAAACCAAATAAAAGAAATATTAATGAACCATTTTTCTGCTTTTTCAAAATCTTTGAAAACCTTGGGACACACAGATAAAATTAAACCACAGTTATCATTTATAAATAAATTCCCAATTAGGACTTTACCATTTCCCATCCCTCAATCCTTACAAGATGAGGCTCTGAGACAACTAAATGAACTGCAGGAAGCCAGTATCATTGAAAGAACTCCCACTGAATGGGCATCTCCTATGCTTTTAGTAAAAAAGAAAGCTCTAGATCCTAATTCTAAACCGAAATTCAGACTGGCACTCGACTTAAGACTTTTAAATGTTGTCTTAAAACCACCGGCTTACCCATTACCAAAAATTTCTACAATTATTTCTAATTTATCAAACTATAAATATTTTACTATTTTGGATTTATGTAGTGCATATTGGCAAATTGACTTACCTCATGAATACAGAGATATTATTGCTTTTACTACACCTTGGGGTACTTTTCGCAGCAACCGCCTTGTTTTTGGTTTAAAAACTGCTGCCAGCACATTTCAAGCTTTAATAGACAATATCTTACAAGAGTCTGAGGTTTCTGGAGTTATGGCGTATCAAGATGATATTGTAATTGGTTCAAATTCTTTCGAGGAAACTCTTCAAAAACTTGACGCCTTACTTAATACTCTAATCAAAAATAACATCACTTTATCTCCAAATAAATGTCAATTCCATCTTACCGAAATAGATTATTTGGGCTTTCATCTATCAAATCATAAAATTTCACCAATTTCCTCCAATATTATCAAAATTACTGGCTTTTCTATTCCTAAAACAAAAAGACAACTTAAACGCTTTCTAGGAGTTTGTGGATTTTATCGAAATTTAATACCTTCATATGCTGAACTAACATATCCTCTTGTCCAGTTAACTTGTCCTAAACAAAGTTTTCAATGGCTTGACATTCACACTGAAGCATTCAATAAACTACAGGAAATTTTCTTCACTAAACCTTTTGTTTGTTTACCTGACTGGTCTAAACCTTTCATTTTGAATACTGATGGTAGTCATCAAGCAATTTCTGGTGTCATTCTACAAGAGTTTAATGGTGAATTACATCCTATTTCTTACTTTAGCAAATCTTTATCTAAATCTGAAAGAAATTATCCAGCGATAAAAATTGAATTAAAGGCTCTACATGACTCTGTTTTAGCATTTAAACATTTTCTATACAATCAAGAATTTATTGTTATGTCAGACAGTAAACCATTAAAGCACTATAGAAAAACTACTTCCCCTGCTGATCTCACTACAAAATGGCTATGCGAATTAAGTGAATATACTTTTAATTTCAAACACATTCCTGGTAAACAAAATCTTTTGGCTGATTACTTTTCACGTCTTGAAGAAACGCCACCACACCATGACATAAATTCTCAACCAAGTACTTTAAATTTAAATAATGATGTACTTCCTGTCATTGATGATGCAATTTCTGAAAAATCTGATAATTTTGAACATATTAATTATTTAAATGTTTCACAGTCTTCGCCACAAGACCCACTTTTAGAAATTTCTTGTAAAACATTTCTTGGTGAACAACAAAAAGACAAAACTACTTCAAAAATTATAAGTGATTTGAAATCTAATAATAACAGCAACAACAATAAATGTTATTTTCTACATCCTCATAATAAATTATTGTACTATGCTAAAGAATCTTCATCTTTGGAAATTCATCCTACTATTGTTGTTCCTAACTCTCTAAAGAAAAAAGTTTTGGCTATTGCCCATTTAGCACATTTTGGTATTGCAAAAACATATGAATTTCTTCGACAGCGTTATTTTTGGTTTGGTATGTATGCTGATACAGTTAACTTTATTAATTCATGTACTAAATGCATAACTCTAAAATCTCATGCTACTCCACCTATTCCTTTGCAAAATAATCACATACCTGAAAAACCTAATGAAGTAATTTCCATGGACATTCTTGGACCTCTAAATAATGGAAAACATATTCTTACAATAATTGATCACTTTACTCGTTTTCTACAGCTCTATCCCTTAAACTCTATTACTACTGATGCTGTTGCTAACTGTTTATTTTCATACATTTCAACTTTTGGCAGACCTGCCATTATACTTACTGACTTAGGTACTCAATTTACTAGTGCTGTTTTTGAAACCTTTAACAAAGTTTTTGGAATTAAATTAAGACATACTACTTCTGGACACCCACAGGCTAATTCAATTAGTGAGAGAATCAATACCTCAATTAAATCAACTGTAAATGCTCTAATTCAAGATGGTTATAACTTTGCTCATGCTATAAACATTCATGTAAATATGTATAATGCTTCTACACATTCTTCTACTCAATTTTCTCCTAACGTAATACAATTTGGAAGAGAGTTACCTATGATCTTTGACACTTATGACCCACAGCTACAGTTTCAACATTTAGATAAAGCTCATTATTTGTCTCAAGTAATGTCCACCCTGAAGCGAATTTATGCTGACACATATTCTAATCTAAAGTCTGCACAATATGAACAAAATTTAAAGAAAAATGAAAATGCCAAGCTTACATTTCTTTTCCCTGGTGATATTGTTTACTTAAAGTCTAAAGATATAATTAACATCTTACTGGACCTTATAAGGTTATACAAAAATATTCTCCTGTTATTTATTCAATTCAATTATTAGATAATCCTGACACTTCAGTTCGCAAAATGCATATTGATAGGTTAAAACTTGCTCCTCCTCGAAGGTCTTTACTTAATGACTTGCCTGTTATTGATAGTCACTATCAGGTTCCTACTTCGCACTCTTATAATTTTAGGCCACGTAAAAATTAGTTTAACCTTTTTTTTGTTTTTTTACTGGGCACTTTCAATGCGAACAGCCTGATCACCTGTTTGTATTGAACATGTTCCTTTCTTCTTTTAACTGCTGTAATATATTTAAAATAATTTTTTATTTTCCATAATTTCTGTTGTTGACATCGTTATGTGGCAGTTTAGATTCCCCAATGTGGTAAACATTGACATTTTTCCTTCTACTGTCCTATCCTCCCCTTCTCCTCTAGTGATTGGAAGAAATCCACTCATTTTTTACTTTTTGCTTTCCTTTTTTGGGAAGCTAACTCAGCGAAAAGTTTTGGCCTTGAAATGCTATAATTGCAAATTTCATTTGGTACAATGCATACCAAAGCCTTTTCAGTTTTGAAATTTAAATTTTTTTGTTCACAATATTATTTAAAAAAAAACAATCATGAGTAAGTTTGTGTTGTTTCTATAATGTGAAATATGAGATAAAGTAAATGTATATATTTTGTATGTCCTTTTTCTTCAAGATGGCAATTTTCTTTACATTTTTAAATAAGAACAATGCTGTAGTGAAATCCTTTTGAATGGCTGCAAGTGGTACCACTTCAAAAAAAAAAAAAAATCAGAGCTCTTTCTTTTTGATATAACAAATCCCGGGTTACCTTTTTATTGAAAATTTTATTGAATTTTTGTGTGAAATATTATCTTTATTTTGATATCAAATACTATTGAAATATGTATATGCAAGAACTGTTGACAATCTTTTTCAGCTGACAATATCAGCAATGCAAGAACCTTAGCACAGTTTTAGATTTCGTGATTTTTTTAGTATAACAATAGACTGAATCATGTAAAATCAAGACGGACAATTTTAAGGTTTTCTGCAAGAACTTTATGCATTTTTTTTTAATATTACTGGACTTTGATTGATATACTGTTTTAATAATTATGCTGAACATGTAATTTTTTTTCTGAAAACTTGGGGGAGTATATGTCACGTTGACACAACGTGCATATTTTTTAATGAAAAATTATTAATACAAAACCTAATTAATATTGTCTAAATTTAAACTAATAATCTATTCTAAATCTAATTTAAAAGTTTTTAATAATAACAATCTTTTAAAGCTTTCATTTTTCCTCTTGGCCTTCTCAATTACAGCGCATTAACGTACTTCTAAAGCATTTCCCTTTCAGCTGCTTTGAAATAAAATAACAGTTGTCGCCAGTTTTCTATCCTACTAAACGAATAATCATAACATCCCTTCGCTCGCATATGTTTTCTCTGCTCCGCTGAAACAGATGTGTTTGCGGATTTCCTCTGCTGTGCAAGAAGCATATTGCTCGAACAACACCTGCTAAAATTGTTCCAGAAAAATCGAGCTCCCTTTTTCTATAGCAGTAGGTCTAACGGTCATTTTTTTTAGCAGTTGCGGAGTTGGTACTTGTGTGGCGAGGTCCTCACTTCTAAGTGGGGAACCTTCGCCACCGGAACGTAGGCACGAAATGCCATGCACGCCATAATAATTTTTTAGAAGAATGCTTCCCCAGTTTTCCTTTTTTATTTGAGGGTGTATTATAAAGTTTCAAAATGTTGATCTTCAGATGGTGTAGAAATAAAGAGATATGACTAAAATGGAGATGAGTCCTGCCAATTATTTATAGTCGACTTACTGATTTTTGTTCGCAAAGTTTGTGCTTTGTGTTCCAGTTTTCTGCGTGCTCTCCTCAAAAAGAAAAATGAAACGACGAGCGCTAGGAAGACGGATGCCTTTCCGTAACAACATTATGGGTCAACAATTAGTTGACCGCCTCCTTCTTTTCTTTTTCGAACCTGCTTTGATGTACCGCTATCTGTGATGATTCCCAGCATTCTCGTGAAATCGGATTTAGTTTGCTGGCGTTAAAAAAAATGGATGTCGTGTTCCTTTAACTGAAATTTTCTTTTTACAGTGCTACACTTCGCTGACGTATATCTTTAATACGCAATATGGATGTCGACACTTTTTTTATTTTTAATACAGTGACGCAATGCTCTTCACGATTGTTCATACCAAATGTGACAACGATCTACATACCACATACCTACCATCGTCTCCTTACGATCACCGCCTTCCACCGTACATCTCCATAGGATACTGCCCACAGGGGCAATTTATCAGAAACGAAGGCGCGTAACCCGGTTTCTCAGTGAACAGCCCAAGACATATTTTAGGTAGCAAGAACAAATTTTATTTCTCTAATGTAGCTTTATTATCATGTATAAATGAAATTGCATGTCCACTAACGAAACTGTATCGGCATTCTAGACATTCCTAGGATGAGCTTCAAGCGGCCAATCATATCGAAACTGATTCTAGACCTAATTTATTATACAAACCTAATATCTTTAAAAACGACTTAATGTGACACTATTTATAAAATACTAATTATAAAATAATACTTTTAAAAATTAATTAAACTAGTTTACCTAAAAAGCGCTTGCGAATTAAAAGTTCCAAATATTCCATCCCCCAACGGCAGTTTATCAGAGACTACGGCGTCAACTGTTCCCTCCCTGACGTAGAATTCTATTTTTTTTTTTTAAATAAATCCTTACTATAATGTATTCCATAAACGGAACTAAGATGTTTCTACTGGGTGAGCATGTTAGGTAATTCTAATCTTTAAATAAAGAGCTTTAAAGCGAGACATCTAGAATATACTTTAATGAACCTAGAGCTTTATCTTCTATTTTCGCAACCAAGGGCGGATCCAGGAGGACGGCTTATTTAATGATGATGGCATATTTCATGCAATTCTGAGTTGGCATTCAAGTTTGCGGGCTCTCATCAACCTGAAAAAAGAAAAAAAAATCTGGACCAGCCATTGCTTGCAGCAGGAACTGATGAAGAGGTCTAAAATTTTTCTACACTTGACTTTGCGAACCATTAGCCCCTCCCCGTAGTTACGCCAGATCCATTGTGTATGTTTGACAACATCAGTAATTTTGATCATTATCTAAAGGAGAAAAATAACAAAAGAGCCTTCACACCTTTTCTTTATTAGGGAAAAAGAAAGAGGGGAAGAAAAAAAATAAATTATCTACTTACTTTGCTTGTTTCCGTACGCAATAACTGAAGAGTTTACTTTTTTAATAATGACATGAAACCCGAATTCCAATGTAGTTCTTCGTTTTTTGCAAGCCCATATTTTCTAACGTAATTTGTTCTTTTTCTGGAAATTTCTAAACTGAAGGAATTTTTAGCATTCTTTCTGTGATGAGTTCAAGGAATGTTTTAGGGTAGAAAAACTCTCTTTTTATAAATGTATTTCGACAGTGTATTAAGTGAATGAAAGTATGTATTGCTGAATATCAGTAGCTTTGATCGTTATTTACTCGAAAAGGCTTAAATAGTTTTGAATAAACTAAAGATTTGATCAAGCCTTCGCACATTGTTTTCTAAAGACGAAAATTGCTTCGAATATTAAATTGAAATCTATCCAATTAATTTGAATATAAAAAAAAGTTTTAGACTTTAAAAAGTAATTTCATGTACTTAAATTAAAAATTAATGCTAAATATACAGTCACCAGAAATTGAAAACGGGAAAACTATTCAGAAAAATGTCCGTAGAAAGCACTGTAATTTATTTTCATTTCCCAGATGTCTTGTGCACCTGACCTAACGGGACAGGTAGAAATTTAAGATGAGTCGCTCAATCAGTGGGGATACGGAAATACGGCTGCTTATGAAGCAAGTCAAAATGCTGGTTTCTACTGACGTTAACATCATCACGTCATACATCAGCACAGAGCCCGATCAAGGCAACTGTTACCTGTGGCGTCATAGCGTCAACTCGGGGACGCCGCGCCGCAACTACAAGCGGATAGCCAGAGGACAGGCTCCTAATGCTAAAACTGGTAGTGAGGAATTTCGGAAGTAGGAGTAGGGATTTCGTAACCGAGACCGAATGAAAGCTCTCATCTACGAGAAGGCTCTCGGCCTCGGCTCTTGTTCTCGTATTAGAGGACAGATCCAAAGATGTGATGTGTGAAATATTTTAAAAGAACTAGTGAATTGGCTATGGCGCAAGAGCTTTTCGAGTTATAATTCAGAATGATGCAAGGGCGGATTAAAGGGGGAGGGCTACCGCCCCCACCTCCCGAGAAAAAAGAAATTAATGTAAAAAATCCTATTTTACTTCCATAACATAGATCTAGTTGTCAATCTTCCAGTGGCGGATCCACGGGGGGGGCTCTGGGGGCTCGAGCCCCCCCAGAGCTAGAAATGCACTATGGATTAGCGAAGTTAAAAAAATTGTAAATTTTCACATGGAACTGAAAAAGACGATATTTCAAAAAGCTGATGACGATATTTCAACCCGCCCCCCCCCCCAACGCAAAAAAATTCTATTCAAAGATTATGTCGCTTCTGTTTAACAACGATTTTTTTTTCATCTTACGCTACAGGAACAGGGGATAAAAATTTTAAGAGTAGGAAAAAAGTGTCGGGGAATGTCAAAAGTGCAATTTGCAAGATAATTTCAACTACCTGAGTGTATTCTCAAAGGTATTTTAAAAGCAAAGAGAAAATCCTTGAAGTAGCACAAAAATTTATTTCGGGATCCAAATCCAAACGGCCGAAAGCCAATGTGGCCGATTGGAAGAGATTGCCAAGACGCTTCTGCATGCAAATGGTTGCATGAAGCAAGAGCATCTAACATTCTAATTTCTGAGCCCCACCATGGCCGAGTGGATAAGATACTCGACATGACAGACGGCTGCAGAGTGAAAGTCCCGCGTTTGGGCCTACTGCGCGGCTGTCGATCTAACTATGTCCACCTGAAGAAAGAATGGCAGGTGCAGTGGGACTCCAGTAAGAAGGGCCGTCACACCTTTGAGCTTCTGCCTAAAGTCTCACAGCACCAACTGCTACTCAGATGGGTAATAACAACAGTAGCGGATCCAGGGGAGGGGCTAGGGGGCTTCAGCCCCCCCCAAAAGAGATTGCTAAAGGGTAACATTCTGATTTATTATACACTTTAAATAGCTAAAATGATCCTATTTTATATTTAGCCCCTCCCCAAAGCATGCACATTGGTTTAGACTAAAATTTTGATTTATAGTACATTTTAAGTGGGTGAAATAAGCTTTTTTAAAAATTTAGCCCCTCCCAAAAAAAAATTCTGGATCCGCCACTGAATAACAAGCTTCCTTGCCGGTCATGGACCCTTCCCCGCATATCTGTACCGCTTCCATCGGCACACAACAGGGATTTGCGACTGCGGAACTGAGGGCTCCCTCTGGTACTACATCCTAGACTGCCCGCTAACATCGTCCAATCACCTAAAATGACCCCCAACATTGCACACGGAGGCCTGGGTAAGGCAAGTCCTCAAATTCAAACCACTGAAAACAAAGATAAAACAAACATTTGCAACCTTAGTAGAACTATCCAAACACTTTTAAGTCAGTCACATGTAAACAACCAACTGAGACTGTCCACATTGTATGCAAGGGACCACTATATACTGGTGCTCCTGCGGGGGATAAGCCCAGTCGCGTTGTTCCCGAAAATTGTCTTTTTTTAAATATGCTCATTTAATCTTAAATAAACTCCACATCTGCCGCAAAAGGCTTCAAGGTCGAGTCTGCCGACCAAGTTGGCAGTCATGTGGCTTCAAAATCAGAATCTGGAGTTTTTCCAGATGGTTTTGTCCAGATTTAACGTGAATACGCGTTAGAACCTCTGAAAAAATCCTCCGACCAAGGCAACCGCTCCAGAATGCAGATTCCTCTAGTATAGGCTTGCCACATAACATCACATAGCACATAACCCCAATTTCGGGAGGCCCGACGAGTGGCTGAGAGCATAGCGCTCGCAACTGGGAGAAGAAAAGTGCCTTGTTCAAACTCAGGTCGCGTCCATCAATCCAGCCGTCCGGAGTCTTACGCAGTTTTCTCCGAAACTTTTCATAAATACGGATTAAGACCCCTTAGAAAAACCCCCACATAGGGCACCCCGTACTCGGCCTAGATCCCTCATGTAGATAATTGTTTGTATTACCAAATTAAAATAAAATCAAGCTGTTGAGTTCCGAGAACTTTAATTAAAAGACAATTCATTCACTAGATGGCAGGACTGCCTCGTCCAAGACAATAATTTATATCGATATTTTTTATATCGTATTGTAGTAAATTTGAATCGAGAGTTTGTTTTGTTGATAGTTTTTGTTCTTCAGTGTCGCAATTCTTATATGATTCGTAGCGGCTTCTAAATCGACTAAAATCTAAATTGTAAATTCTATTGATACTTTCTATTTTCTCTTAGTCAAAATATAGTGCAAATTTGTAATAAAGCAAGATTTAAAGTGAGAAATCTGGAAGTTTATTATTCGAGTCAGAGTTTTTCTGTAGTTCACACAAGAACAGAAGTATTCAAAGGCGGCATTGTTCCAGTTTCTTATTCTGATGTTTCCTTTCCATGCAAGTAAAGGTGAGTGAATTTTGTTATTACTACAAAAACTTACCGTCCTATCACAAGCAATTACTGCACAGCTGTTATTCTGACAGAAAAATTTGGAAAGCAAAATTTTCAGGCTTCGGCTGGTTAGCTAGAAAAACTCATAAAATGGAAGCTGACGCATTTCACATTTGAGAAAATCTGGAAGAAAGAATGATGGGAAGGCAAAAAATGAAACAACGGACTCATTTTGATTTTCTTGAAACGTTGTTTTATTGTATTGCTTGATTTTACTACCTTTTTTTAAGGTAACTTAAAATAATATTTTGTGGATAATAAAATGATAATAAAAGTAACATCTTTAAACACGACAATATATCAAGAAAAATATTCACAGTCCTAAGAATGTAAAGTGTAAAGGGTTGGTGTTGGTGCTGTAGGATTGCGGCCAATTATCTGCACATGGAATCTAAGCCGATGGATGGAGTGCATTTCGTGGGAGTCTTTCTAAGGGGTCCTAACCCTTATTTACTCTTAAGTTTCGGAGTTAAGCACGGAAAAATCCGAACAGTTAGGTCGGCGGACGCGAACTGGTTTTGAACTAGGCACCTTCCAAAGTATAAAGGGAAATGTTATTCTTTTACAAATTCTGTTTATGGAAGATCTCTATTTAAGGACGATTTTTCATATTTTGACGGTTCCTTGAAAGTCGTTAAAGAGGGAGCCAACTATATATATATATATATATATGTATATATACTAAGGTGACCGTACGTCCTCGAAATTCGAGGACAGTCCCCAAATATAGATCTTTTTTTCAAATTGTCCCCAAAAATACTTTGTTCCCAAATGTCCCCAAATTTAAAGATTTGTACTTTTTTTACCTGAAAGTTTCCGTTTAGTTTATTTCTTTCAGAAAAAACTGAAGAAATAAGAAAAATAAATCAACTAAAAGCGCCATCTACCCAGAGAAACAATGAAATTCGATCTCTGACAGCGTGTGTTGACATTGTGTGTGTATCGTGTACAGACATTCAATAAAGTATGCGACTTTGAGCCAAATTTCCCATTTCAGTTTTAATGATTAATCCCTTTTCATGAAGAATCATGCTTGAAATTGACGTACGAAAATTTTCTTGCACTCGAATACTTCTTTTAGAGGGTGTACAAAGTTTCATGAAAAATTATCACAAAATGATCCAATGTAAAAAGCAATGTCTTCTGAAAAATACAAATACTATTCCAAGAGTTAAATTTTGAATAAATTGCAATATTTCAGCATGATGTTCCTTTCATACTTCTGGTTTAAATAAATATTTATAAATGAATGAAATACTTCCATTAATTTATTAGAAATAAGAATACACAATTGATATAAAGAGCTATTAGAGTTCATTTTTAAGTATCAGAGTCAACATTTAACCCATTTATGCCTAGTGTCCCTTTTTTGGGACGGCATTTTCGCTATTAGTCGAAAACGTTATTTATTTTTCCTAGCCTTTATTCATGAGTATTGAGCCTCAACTCTACAAAATATTTTAACATGACGAAATAGGATATTAATATTTCGATTTTTATGCATAATGATTTTAAAAGAAATCATCCCTTGTTCAAGAAGTTGACATCAGAAATTTATCTATTATTTCTGTTATCAGTAAAAATCAAAAAAGTCGCAAAAATATCCAGGCACAAATGGGTTAAAGTATGGGTATACTGGTATACACCCTCCAAAAAAATTATTCGAGTAAAAATTTCCTACGTTGGTTTCGTATATTAAAAATTATTTATCATAGAATATAAATTAGGCTATGTGTAAATATGACTTTCCATATTTCTGTCACGTTTTACGTTTATCAAAAACTCAATTATTATTCGCAAATCTAAAATAGGAAATTTATCTCTTACTTGAAAACTCTTTTGGAGCGTGTACATGGTAATATGTTGTGTCCTCGAAAATATTTTCTAGTGTCCCCAAGTTTTGTTTAGATTCGAGGACAATGCTTGTCCCCAAATTAATGTTTAGAAATATGGTCGCCTTAGTATACACCAAGAATATTTACACCAATACTTATTGAATCCTTGTGGACTAAACATAATTTCTCTATTTACAAAAATCAGTGGCTGGAGCACAGTTCCCAGTTTTATTTGTACAGTGGAACCTGTCTAATGGGACTACCCTTGGGAAGAACAAAACTGGTCGCCTTATAAAGACGGTCACCTTACAAAGGTGGTAAAGTGTGATGGTTGTAAAGTGAAATTGCATTAAAGTTGTCACTATAGACAGACGTTCTCTTTACTGGTCACTTTAGCAGGTTCCACCGTATTTGAATGGACGACGGCACACTGATACGGGGGAAAAATCTTCCTTTGCTCTCTCCATTTTATAGGGGACGGAGTTTGCGGTCTAGTGCAGATATCTTTGATCGGTAAACCCCGAATTGTCATTAAAAGCTCGTAAAATTCGCGACGAGAATGCCCTGTTACATACTGCAGTCACGTTAGACGCAGCGGCAATCAGTATCGGCCTTAAATGATGCTGAAGAAGAGACGAACAATCCAACCCTTCGCAATTTGTACAACTTTCATTCTTTCAACTGCTCTCATAAGCTGCCCATATTACCCAGATGTATCGGTACAAATCCTCATTATAAAAGTAAAAAATATTCTAAGATGTCAGACAAAGCGAGTACCTGGCAATGTATAGCTGGTCTGGTTTTAAAAAGAAAGCTCAAATTGTAAATAGCAGGTAATAGTGATAATAGCTGCAAATAGCAATTGAGGTTGGTTTACTATAGTCCTCACAGAAAAAGATGGGAATTACTTAATCTGGAAAACTTAATGCCATCCTAAAATGCGAAAATGCATGCTGTGAATACTGTATATTGCACGGTGGCTGTGAAATGGGTTCAATAATGCGTTCTGCAATTATACTCTGTACACACGAAAATGTTAATGGTAGGGCCTGCGAACAGCAACATGAATAAAGGTCTCGTTGCTGATTATCCACGTCTTGTCGTCACTGCAGGGATTAAGGCGAAATTTACGACTTTTAATGACCAGTCGGTATCTACCAACAAAAGATTAATGTGCTAAACTTAAAACCCTGCCCGTATCAGTCCCGTCGTCCTCTAAAGCGGATAAAGCACTTGGCTTAC